>CM028350.1:16630204-16796204 GCA_016618105.1 Dendrobium huoshanense
GACAGTGACCCTGAGGTAGATATTTCAAAAGTTAAAAGTGACGAGTCCGAATTAACAATGTATGAAAAGCTCACTAGAAGGATTGAGGCCCTTTCTCTGACCCCACTGTCGGCAGGCAGGGTTGTAGGGTTGGAAGTCAAAGTGGCCCCCAACTTGGATGGTGAAGTTAAGAAAGTCCAGAAATTCTTTCCTGGCTCCTCCTCCGCAAGGGACGAAGGTGATGTAACCCTTGAGGAGGCAGATTTTAATGAATTAATGGAATTACCTTTCGCCTACTTCCCTGTGTGTGTAAAAAATACTTTTTCTAAAGGTTCTATACCATACCGATGGACTAAGGGTCAAGCTAGATACCACGAGAATATTTGGCGAACAAAAATAAATAAAAATCCAACAAGTGGTATTGGCTTTGGAACAGTTAGTTCATTCGATGATGATGAGTATTGCCTAATGATAACTTACCATCTCGATTCTCCAAATGTCCCTACAGATCCTCCTTGTCCTCTAGATGGACTCTGTTTGGAGACTTTAGACGATCCCGATGATCTTCAAGTTCGGGATGCACCCCCTGAATTTGAAGAGGAAATTAAGTCGATAGTCGATGAGTTGAGAGAAATTAACTTGGGAAACGATGATGACCCCCGTCCGATTTTCATAAGTACTTTGTTGAGCGAGGGTGAAACCCAAGACTTAATCCAGTTGTTATTCGAGTTTAAAAATTGCTTTGCCTGGACATATGACGAAATGCCAAGTTTGCCTGCTGAGGTAGCAGTTCACAAACTTGGAGTTCGGCATGATGCCATCCCTGTTAAACAAGCTCCTCGACGCATGCGCTTAGAGATTGAGCAACAAGTCGTTTCTGAAGTTAAGAAATTGGCAGAAGCTGGATTCATTCGATAGGAACAATACCCCTCTTGGGTGGCCAGCGTCGTGCCAGTTCGAAAGAAAAATGGTCAGATTCGGATTTGTGTCGACTATAGGGATCTGAATAAGGCATGCCCTAAGGATGAGTTCCCTCTACCAATACCTGAACTCATGGTGGACATTGCCTCCTCACATGCTATTTTCTCATTCATGGATGGCTCGTCGGGTTATAACCAAATCAAGATGGCCCCTGAAGATGAGAGGAATACGGCGTTCAGAACCCCTATTGGAATCTTTTGTTATAAGGTAATGCCATTCGGCTTAAAGAATGCCGGAGCAACCTACCAACGGGCCATGACCCGTATCTTTGATGACTTAATTCATAATCAAGTTGAATGTTATATTGATGATTTAGTTGTCAAGAGCAAGGTTAAAGAGGCTCACCTGTATGACTTAAGAGTTGTTTTCGAACGGTTGCGCCGCTACGATTTGAAAATGAACCCCTTGAAGTGCGCCTTCGGCGTCGCTTCGGGAAAATTCTTAGGATTTGTAGTGAGGCACCGCGGAATCGAGATAGATCCTGCTAAAATTGAAGCCATCTTAGATATGCCATCCCCTAAGAGCCTTACTCAGTTAAGGTCTCTACAAGGTAGATTGGCATATATAAGAAGGTTTATTTCTAATCTTTCCGGGAGATGTCAACCCTTTTCTGTCCTTGCGAAAAAGGATACTAAATTCGTATGGGGCGAGAAGTGTCAAAATGCTTTTGACGATATCAAACAATACCTTTCTAACCCGCTAGTCTTGGCAGCTCCGATTCCGGGAAAGCCATTAATCCTCTACACCGCAGCTCTAGATGAGTCTTTAGGTGCCCTGTTGGCTCAAGTTAACGACGATAGGAAAAGAGAATGCCCTCTACTACCTTAGTCGAAGACTCCTTCCTACTGAAATCCGATACCTGTCAATTGAGAAGCATTGTCTTGCTTTAGTTTTTGCAGCTCAGAAACTGAGGCATTACATGCTCTCTCACTCAATCAGTCTGATTTCGAGAGTTAATCCTTTGCAATATCTTATGACCCGACCTACGTTGTCAGGACGTTTAGCCCGTTGGTCTATGATATTGTTGCAATTTGAGATTACTTTCACTCCTCTTCGTGCTGTGAAAGGACAGGCTGTTGCCGACTTTCTGGCAGCACACCCGCTGCCAGCAGATTCTCCTCTGAATGATGACTTACCCCACGAACAAATCATGAGTTTGGGGGAATCTGGAGAGGCCATCTGGGAATTATATTTTGATGGAGCAGCATCCTCTCGTAGGATTGCGACTCAACAATCTGTAATTCCTGGAAAGGCTGGAGTCGGTCTAATTTTTATTACACCAGAAAAAGGAATAATGCATTTTTCCTACCACTTGTCGGAGCCTTGCACAAACAACGAAGCTGAATACGAAGCTCTGATAACTGGTTTGGAACTTGCAATTCTAATAGAGATTAAGGAGATTAAGATCTTCGGAGATTCCCAACTGGTTATTAACCAAGTCGCCGGAACTTATAAAGTCTTGAATCCGAATCTCCTAAGATATCACCAGTATACACTTCACTTGTTGGAACAAATCCCTATTGCTACTTTGTATAGGGTTCCCCGTGGAAGCAATTCTGCGGCGGATGCCTTAGCAAAACTTGCAAAGGAATTTGCATGTCCTGAGGAGGATTCCATCCCTATAGAGATACAGGGTCGTAAGACCCTCTCCCTTATAGATTTGGAACACATTAGTAAGACTCCCCTTCAGATCCTTTCTGCCTCTTCGACAACTGACGAAGAAGGCGATTGGAGACGACCCTTAGTCGATTACCTTAAAGAAGGGAAGCTTCCACAGGATAAATCACTCTCCAACCAGATTAAGAAACGTGCCCTATCATATGCACTAGTTAACGATCTGTTGTACCATCGGTCTTTCGATCACATGTGGCTGCGCTGTTTGAACAAGCGAGAAGCCCAGAAAATTGTTAATGAAGTTCATTCAGGACTGTGCGGTGCACATCAATCGGGTCCAAAAATGAAATTAAAGATTAAAAGACTTGGATACTATTGGCCTACAAAGATTGACGATTGCATGAATACTGCAAAGCACTGTCATCAATGTCAGGTCCATGGTGTGGTTTTACATCAGCCGCCTAATGTGTTACACCCTACGATAGCCTCGTGGCCCTTCGAGAGTTGGGGCACGGATATCATTGGGCCGATTGACCCTCCCTCCGCGAGAGGTCATCGTTTCATATTAGCAGCGACTGATTACTTTTCAAAGTGGGCGGAAGCAATTCCCCTACGAAACGTAACATCACACCATGTCTTAAAATTCTTTCGTGACCATATTGTATATCGATTCGGCGTACCTCGCAGAATCATATCCGATAATGGGTCCGCATTCAAGTCTACAAAAATCAATAGTTTTGTAAGGCGCCATAATATTGATTGGAGATATTCGATGATCTATTACCCTC
The DNA here is from genome assembly GCA_016618105.1 of Dendrobium huoshanense. Lineage (NCBI taxonomy): Eukaryota > Viridiplantae > Streptophyta > Magnoliopsida > Asparagales > Orchidaceae > Dendrobium > Dendrobium huoshanense. The sequence goes on from CM028350.1 coordinate 16,633,567, forward strand.
GAGCGAATGGATTGGCCGAGGCCTTCAACAAAACCTTGGTGCAAATTGTCAAAAAGACCCTTGATGATAACAAACGGCAGTGGGATGAGCGGTTGGTGGAAGCTCTGTGGGCTTATCGTACCACTTATAGAACCCCGACCCAATCCACCCCGTTTGCACTAGTGTATGGATCTGAGGCTGTTCTGCCCTTGGAAATACAAATCCCTTCGCTTAGAATTGCAGTTCAGAATCAAGTTACCAATGAACAAAATGCAAAACTACGATTGGAAGAACTCGAAGGCCTTGAAGAGCGATGTCTCCAAGCTCAACAAAGTTTAGAGTTGTATAAATCCCGTATGGTTCAAGCCCATGACAAGTTAGTGCGACCTAGGACCTTCCAAGCGGGAGACTTGGTATTGGTCCTTCGGAGACCTATCTTGGCCCATCGGAAGCTGGGAGGCAAGTTTGAACCTACGTGGGAAGGACCCTTCGTTATAGAGACTGTCTACGAAGGAGGCTCGTATCAGTTAGTAGATTGTAAAGGGAACCACCCGATGCTACCTGTCAACGGGCATTTCCTTAAGAAATACTATGCTTGATGTAGCTCATTTTATCAATTAATAAAACTTACTTTTCTTGATTTACAACTTGATTCTGCCTTTTTTTTAGTTTTTTTTTTTTTTACGCTCTTCGCCTTCTCCTTAAGGTTAGGTCTTTCCTTCCCTTAGGATTAGACCCGCTAGTGGTGGAGTACGCCCTCTGTGGCACCACCCTGGCATTTCACCCGGGGATTAGTGGTTGAGTACGCCCTTCGTGGCACCATCCTGATTCCCATTCGCTAGTGATAGAGTGCGTCCTCCGTGGCACCATCCTAGTTTGCCAGTTAATCTGCCTATTTGGAGTAAGTCTTCTATCAGCATCCTATAGGACTAAGGTTGGGTGATGCCCTTCCTTAGACCCAAGGTTAGGTATTCCCTACCTTGGTTTCCAGTTGATCCGTCTATTAGGAGTAAGTCTTCTATCAGCATCTTGTAGACCTAAGGTTGGGTGATGCCCTTCCTTAGACCCAAAGTTAGGTATTCCCTACTTTGGTTTCCAATTAATCTGCCTATTTGGAGTAAGTCTTCTATCAGCATCCTATAGGCCTAAGGTTGGGTGATGCCCTTCCTTAGACCCAAGGTTAGGTATTCCCTACCTTGGTTTCCAGTTAATCCGTCTACTAGGAGTAAGTCTTCTATCAGCATCCTGTAGACCTAAGGTTGGGTGATGCCCTTCCTTAGACCCAAAGTTAGGTATTCCCTACTTTGGTTTCCAGTTAATCTCCCTATTTGGAGTAAGTCTTCTATCAGCATCCTATAGGCCTAAGGTTGGGTGATGCCCTTCCTTAGACCCAAGGTTAGGTATTCCCTACCTTGGTTTCCAGTTGATCCGTCTACTAGGAGTAAGTCTTCTATCAGCATCCTGTAGACCTAAGGTTGGGTGATGCCCTTTCCTTAGACCCAAAGTTAGGTATTCCCTACTTTGGTTTCCAGTTAATCTGCCTATTTGGAGTAAGTCTTCTATCAGCATCCTATAGGCCTAAGGTTGGGTGATGCCCTTCCTTAAACCCAAGGCTAGGTATTCCCTACCTTGGTTTCTCCAGTTTCCTTGTCTACTAGGAGTAAGTCTTCTATCAGCATCCTGTAGACCTAAGGCTGGGTGATGCCCTTCCTTAGACCCAAGGTTAGGTATTCCCTACCTTGGTTTTACCAGTTTTCCTTATCCAATAGGTGTAAGCCTTCCATTAGCATCCTATAGGCTTGAGGTTGGGAGATGATCTCCCTTTCACTCTCAAAATTCTACTTCCATTCGGTCAACGTCAATGTGTGCAGCAGAAATTCCTTCTACCACACACATTGGGGGTCCATTTGTTGACCTCATTTTTGTATGAGGTCACTAAGGCCCTTCCAAACTCCAGATTAATTTTAGATCCTAAGATCCACTCTAGACCTTAGGATTCTTTCCTAGAGCCAGACCTTAGAGCCTATTCTAGAGCCTAGGTTTCCCTTAAATCCTAGATCTTAGAATTCTTCTAGATCTTAGGATTACTCCAACTTTAAATCAATCTCCACCCTTGATCAACCTCAATTTTAAATCAATTCCTATATTTGATCCACTCCAATTTCAATTTGATTTCTACCTGATCAATTTGAATCTCAAATTCCATCCAATTCAAATCTAAATTAATTCAAATTTCAAACATATCCAAACCTTGATCCAATCAATTTGACAATCCAAACTTCAATCTAGTTGTGACCATATCCATTCATTAACAATCACCACATGATTGTAGATGATTTGGATACTTCAATATTAATCATTCAAACTTGAAATCCAATCCAAACCCAGAATTCAAACTCAAATCCAAACTCTAGAGGCCCTGTCCTAAACACCCTTTTCAGAGATTTTTCAAACATTTCAAAACCCAGTCAAATGACCTCTGATTCAGGGTCAATCACTTGCAAAGTGATAAGACATGTCTCTAGAGGTTACCCCCCAACTTTGAGCTCATTCTGAGATCTCTAACCCCAGAATCTGAATTAAAATTCAAAGGCTGTAAAACCTTCAAATATTTACAGCCTATGCCACTGAGCCTAACCCCTTTGAGATCTTGATCTTGGAATCCTTATCAAAGCCTCCAATCACTTCCAGACTCTTGATTTTAACCCATTGAGCAGTAAACTGCATTTTTTAGAACCATTTTTGACCCTAGTAGACCAACAGGTCAAAATTGACCAAAATACCCTTATAGGATTTCAAATGCCCATTTCAATTCAAATCAATTCCAAACTCTTTGAAACCACTTCCAATGAATTTTAAATGTTAAATTCAACTTGTTGAACTCAAACCCAAACCTTGGGTCAACTTGGTTGACCAAGTCAACCAAGTTTGACCCATGGATCCATACACCCTTCCTCTTTCAAAATTTTGAATCAAGTCCATTCCAAGTTCTTTGAATGTATGGGATGACCCCTTGGGTACCCAAGAGACCCCTCTTGGTGACCCAAGCCTTGGGCTCACTTGGGTTGGCTATATGGCTTGACCCAAGTGACCAAGAAGAGGCCTCCCTTGAGCCATCTTTTGACCTTAACCAAATTGAATCCAAATCAGGGTGCCATTGGGTTCCTATGGACCCAACACACCTTCCTTGATCAGCCCATGCCTTGGGCTAGCTTGGGTCAAGAGTTAGGCTAGCCCAAAGTGCCCAAAAACACTTGGGATTGAGCTAAATCTCAACCTAAGCCCAATTGAGCTTGACCAACACCTCCCATAGGTGGCCCTAGGTTCAATGCACCTTCTCCAGCCAGCCCATGCCTTGGGCTAGCTTGGGTCAAGAGTTAGGCTAGCCCAAAGTGCCCAAAAACAATTGGGATCGAGCTATCTCCCTGTCCAGATCAAATTAGACCCAATTGCCACTTGCATTGGGTACACCAGAACCAGACCCACTTCCCACCTCAAGCCCAGGGTCTGGCCTGACCTGGGTTGAGCCCAAATCGACCCGAACCGAGCAGGTTTGGATCAACCCGAGCCATCTTTTAATCCAGATCGAATTCAACCCAATTGCCACTTGCATTGGGTGCACCAGACCCAGACCTGCTTCCCATACCAAACCTAGGGTCTGGTCTGACCTGAATCGGGCTCACTTCGACTCGAACCAAGAAGGTTCGAGCCCAACCGAGCCACCAGATTGACTCCAGCTTCCCCAGGCCAAATTGGCTCCACATTTAGCTCCAGCATGTCCCCATCGGCCTTCCCTGGTCAATCCGACCCAGACCATGGCCGGCGGCGGTCGGAGCCAATGGAGAGCAAGTTCCGGTGGTCCCCCCAGACCGAAAGCCTTCCAAAGGCTGTGGCTCACCGGCTTGAGGCTCACGAGCTCTCTGGAATGGTGCCCCTTTCCACTTGGCATCAATCCGAGACCTCCTCCGATTCAATCCTGGCCGTCCGAGCTCGCGGGAGGAGGCTGAATAGGGTGGTGCTCCCCAAGGCTCGCCAGACGATCCCAGAGTTTTCGAACGGTTCCCCAGAGCTCCCTCGATCTCCCAGCACCTTCCCTCGAGCTCCCAGACCGTCCCTTCCATCGCTTCGAGCGAACTCCGGCGAAAGGCTTCGGCGTCCCGCTCGAAGTCATACCTCCAGCCGTCCTCCAGTCGCGGCCTCTGAAGGAAACCTGCTCGCCTTCGTCTCCTGAAGCTTCCAGATAGAGAAGCTCATTTGTTGAGACTTTCTATGCGGTAATTCCTCCATCCCGAACTCCCTAGCTAGGTAGTCCGGTCAAGTGTGAAGGAAACCTTCACCCCAATGGATTTCCACCGTTGGATTGAAGGTTTCCACCCCCCTGATCCTCCCTGTGAAATTTCGTCGAAGTTCGCCGGCGGGATCAACCGGATCACGCCGGAGAAAGTTCACGGCTTCGGGCAAAGGCGGAGGTTGAAGACGAAATCTCAGCCGTTGATTTCGATCAACGGCTCGGATTAGATCCCGCGATCCCGGAGCGCGTTTAATCCCAGCCGTTCGATCCGCCATCCGACGGCTGTGGTTAATCCGACCGTTACCCAGTCAGCGCCAATGATTGCCCAGCCAATCGGGACGCGCCGCGTGTAAAGAGCGGCTGACTGTGTAATGGCTGGATTATTAAATCCAGAAATTCAAGGGAACTTCAAAAATCCATATCTCCCTGCACACTTGACCAAATTAGGTGTTCTTAGGCTCATTGGAAAGGTCTCAGGGAGACCTTCAAAAGCCCTATGGTTCCAGGCCCTAATTGCATGTGTGTTAAGCTTAATTTCATTAATGATATTATTTCAATTTATGCAATTACTGTTTGTAGTTAAGTCTCCAGGGCATGGAACTTTGGGAGATTGAATTTGGGCATGTCTTTGACATGTCCAAATTTTGTCCCTCCTGTTTTAAAAGTCTAAGGGCACTTTCCCCCAATTTTGAGTTTAAGGGTCATGGGTTGACCCTTAAATTCAAATTGGGATTTAAAGCCTATCCAATGAGAATTAGGATCTGGTTTTTTGTGTGTTGATTATGCTTAGGATATGGAGTTTAGGGCCACTGACTTTGCCCCAATCCAACCTTAGGATAGCTCCCTAGGATCTTTTTAAGGTGACTTAGAGCTCACCTTAGGTGGCTTAGTTAGACACCTTAGAGTATTCCAATTGAGCCCAAATTTGGTGTGTTTAGGCCTTGAGATCAGGTGACCCCATGGTCCAAATTTCATCAGATTTGGAGTTCATTTGGTTCACCAATTAGGAGCCATAGCTTGCCCTTGCTAGAATTGCCCCTTAGCCTTAATTAAATCCCAATAAATCCATTTTAAGTCCAAAACTTAAGTTTAATACCTCAAATTAATCAGTGTTGAACCCTTAACCTGTGAGAATTAAAAGCCCCTTGATTGCACATCAAATTAAGCCTCAATTTAATTTTAAGTAAAATTCAATGTTTAATTAATATTAATTAATTAATAATCATTAAAATCCCAAGAATTAATTTAATGCTTGGTGATCTCCCCTTAAATCACCTCTGATCTTTGGGAGAGATTTCAAGGAGTTTGAGATCCATTTAGGCCCAAATCACTAGAATAGCCTTTAATTGAAATAATTAAAAATTATCATAAATATCCAAACTTTTAAAATTCACCATTAATTATAGAAAATTCCAAATCAATCAAACTCAGTGGCTAATGACTCTAATTAAAATATAGTATTTTCTAAAAAATGTCAAACCCCCAAAATCTGGTCAAAGTCAAAAGGTCAACAAATTGGTCAAACCGTAGTTAAAACTAGTTCAAAACTTCAAACCTTCGTAATAAAATGTAGAAAATCTGATTTCAACGTACTTACCTTCTAACTGATCGTAGTAAGGTCTAATATTTTAATAAAATACAAACATTCCAGAATTTGAGCTTAATCAAAAAGTCAATTTTCAACCCTTTAATTAAATCATTAAAATATTCTAAAAAATTCATAAAATTCAAATTTATTCTAAAACTCAGAAAATATTGGTTTAATGCTTAAAACACTTAACAAATCCTTTAAAACACAACAATCACCCTAAAGTTGAAGTTTATTGGCTGGACTACTCCGGGCTGCGGGGCTAAGTGTCCTAAGGAGGCTGGTTCCTCGAGCCTGGTGGCACAACGCCACGAATGAATTCTAAAGGGTGTCAAACCTTAAAATCGATTAATTTTTAATTATTTAACATTTTTAAAATCTCTAATTCAATTACATTAATTTGGTTTATCGGCTGGACTACTCCGGGCTGCGGGGCTAAGTGTCCTAAGGAGGCTGGTTCCTCGAGCCTGGTGGCACAACGCCACGAATCAATTAATGGCAAACTTAAATTAATCAAGCTTTTAAAATCAGTAACTAACTCATTTTAATATTAATCCACTCTTTTAATTCTAACCAATTTAAATCAACTTAATCAACCCTGATTGCTACTGGGTAACCCAGGCCTACGAGGCTATTAGCTTAGCCCCAAGGAAGGTGAAATAAACTTCACGGCCTCGGTGTGAAACAAAGGTAGTAATCATTTAATTTTTAAAATATGTCTAATTAAAACTCTTAATTCATTAATACTTAGATTTTAATTTAAATCCCCTTTTAAGCCTTAACAAATCCAAACTTTTAGACAACTTTAACTAATCACCTACTTTAGGATCTATCCCAGCCACACGACCTTTCTCACACACTTTAGATGATGTGCTAGGACAACCAACTCTAGATCTAGGTTAGGCCGGTGTTTACTTTACTGCTGTGTGCCGGATTTTTCATAGTTTTCATTGCATGATGTGAATGAAATTGCTTTGCTGTGTCTGCTTACTTTTTCTGTACTCTGTGGATGGATTGATGTGTTTGGCGACTAGATTACCCTTAGGTTAGGTACGATGTGGATGTTGACATAGTTTTCTGTAGGTGGCCACGCTCATGCAGGGCAATATAAAAGGGGGCAAATTAAAAATGCATAAATATTATAAACTCTTTGCACAGGTGCTTCAGCTGCTAAAGCCCCCCAAATAAAAAGAGTGTGGCCAATGTGTTTACTTTCTTTTCTGCTCATATACAACTGCTTGGGAACAACTGCTTTTTATATATTAATTGCTTAGGATAACCCTGCAGGTGAGCCTAGATTTTTATTTCGATATCAATGTAATTTGTGCAAGTGTCAAGTGTTGTGAAAGTTTATTTTGAGTTGGGATACATAGATCCAAAGCTTGCATTCCAAAGAGGAAAGGATACCCCTTTAGGGAACACTCCTTTTCCATTTGGAAATCCAAATTTGGATCATACCTCTTCCTTACCCAAAGAGGAAAGAGTGGCCTTCCCCTTAGAGGGAAGTGTCCTCTTATCCATTTGGGTAATCTGCTACGAAGATTCCAAGAAGATTGAAGAAAAGGAGTCCAAAGAAGAATGAAATTGAAGATTTGAAGATTTGAAGATTGAGAGTATCCCACTCAAAATAACTTGCGTCATTACTAGGTTTAGAATCCGGGTTGTTGTCAGTGGTGCCAGGCCACTTTATTTTCTGTAATATTCTGGTTTGTAATAAGCAAGGCAATTCTGCCTATGGACATTTATTAATTAATTTGTATTTGATTTGATGATTTGATTGCCTTTAGGATTACTTGTTTTTACTAGTTTTTTGGCGATTGCATGCCGCTCTTTGTTTTCGCCTGGATACGTGAGGCTCGTGAGGGTGTGAAAGTTTTATACTCATAATCTTAAAAGTCTAAAATTTTAGTGAGTCTAAATAACATAGAAAAATAACGAATCTAGGGAATTAGCCGGGGATCGACCCCGGGGTCGCATGCATATTTCTGCATTACTCTTTCCTTGTTTTAGACCCTTCCCCGCCTGCGGGTAGAGTCCGGATAGTCTGACCTATGAGGATGAGGTGCCGGACCTGGGGAAGTCCAGTCTTCTAAAAAATTATTTTATAAGCCTGTTTTTAAAAATTTCAAGCATATTTGATTTGAGGTTGTTAACCAGCACGCATTGCATTAGATACAAATTAAAGAGTCAAAATTTTAATTTCATAGTCCTTAGCATTTTAGCACCCAACATAAGTCAAAGGGGCCAATTAGGAGAATCTCTAGATGTCGGCCCCGCCTCCCCAAAACTTTAATTATAACGTCCCTACCACTCTTTCATAAAAGACCGGACTCATCTCTTTTAAATCGATTAGGTGGTTAGCTGGCTCCCCAATCCAGGCCGGGGTAAGTCCAGATCTTGCACTGCATTAGTTAGGATCGGACGACTGTGGTCCAGTGTCCAAAATAGATTTAGGTTCCGGGGCAGATCTTTGATTATAAGACCCCAAACTTCGGGAATCTAATCCCAAATTTCTAATAAAATGCTCAATTCTAATTAAAGCTTCATTTCAATCCTAAAACATAAAGCCCAACACTTAGATTAAGTTGGGACACTTCCGGATGGTTCTGGAATCTCAAAGTGTCCCCTACCTCTCATCCTTTAACTCCGTTAATAACTGCTCAATTTTGATCCATTCCCTTTTAATTTTCCAATAGTTCTATTCATACTTTGATATTTCTCCTAGAAATTCTAAACAGAATTCTGCCATTATTTTAATCGGGAGTTTTCGTAAGAGATTTTATCTCCCTACGATGTAATTAACTACGAGGGCTTGCGCTCGTAGGAGATTTGGAACCTCACACACCTGATTTTAAAGAAAACTCAATTTCTAAAACTTCATTAGATTTCTTTGGGAAAAGTTAAATAATGATCATCATGGTCGCATTAGAAGAATTATCGTAGAATGGTGCCATTTCCCTTTGGGGAGATACATCCTTCTTCGATAAGGCTTTGGATGCGAATTCGACGATCATGTTTCTTGAATATTGTAATTGGGTACTTAGTTGAACTATACTTTGTCCCCTCGGGGCCATATAAAGTTCTTCTTAGAACCCGATCATAACATTCAAGATGAGTTTACATAATTCTAAGTCTGAATACCGTTATGAAAGTTTATTTTCATCCTTCGGGGTGATATACTCTTTCTAACGAGTTGATTCGACCTTAGAATTGGAACTCAACCTTAATCTTAAAATCCCCAAAGAAAACTAATATTTTTCAAAACATATTTTCAAAATTCCACCAACAACCCTGTGGAGAGTAAAAGTAATACTACAACATCTATAGGACTACTCTAGCAGCTAAGAGTAGGGTACGAGCGATGAAGTAGGTCGGTAAAGAAACTAAGGAGCTGATCTTAAGTTAGAAAATTATAGCTCTTGAGGATGTGATGCTAACACCTGAGATAAGATGTACTACATCATATATAAGGAAACAACGTGAGCTGACAAGGGAGCACATTTTCCACCTTGTATAGTAGTCATGAATGAGATCAATGATCATCAAATGTCACAATGATAACACCTACCCTAATTAGGTAGGACCTTGTGAGGAGTGAAAATAACCCTAGCACATCCATATGAGTACTATAGTAGCTCAGAGCAATATATGAGAGTGGGTTACCAAAAGAGTGGAAAAGGGGCCTCATCTTTCTTCAAAAAAATCCAAGCCAAGGGAAGGAGTGCGCTAGCATCTGAGATAAGATGCATTATATCAAAACCAAAGATAATTAAAATTATAGAGGTTCATGACCGACTAAGTGTGGACTCATCCTTGAAGCAATCATCAAGGTGCTTCAAAGAAGAAGAAAGAAGAATTATTATTAAGTTTCTCCTGTAACAAGGGCAATCAGTTTTGCTCTGCTAAGAGCTTCTCTCTCTTTAATCATATGTATTTTTTTATTTTATATATTCACAATTATATATTTAGATTATCCCATACTGTTAAAGATAACACATAGTAGAGGGAATGTTTACCATATCTATGAGTTGCTCCTAGTATGAGAATATCCTCTAATGATTGGAAGACAAAGAGAGGGAGTTATGAATAGTTTTGATATCCCAGACCATATTCACCAAACGAACAAAACTAGATAAAGAGATTATACAGGATCTTGTAAAAAAGTGAACCATTGGTTTTGATAACCCATACCACATTCATCTCATGTAAATAAACTAGGGAGCACAATCATAACAAAGTTGATGTACAAATAAAATTAAAGTTAGGATAGAGGATCAACATTATTACTCTTGACTAGCATAGGATGGTATGAAACCAGTATCCCATCTCCAAAGAGTCTAAACTAATGACTTTGACATCCCCAATCACATTCAACTCGTATGAATGGACTGGCGCTACAGCTATCAGAGCGGGACTGATAGGAAGAGGAAATTCTCATAAGAATAGAGGATCACTGTCACCGCACCTAACTAACCTAGGAGGGTGTGGACCCAGTATCACATCTCAAAAAGAGGATTGAACTATTAGTTTTGATATCCTAGACCACACTTGGGATGACAAGTGAAACTAGGGAGCTAAGCCCTATAGAAGGGGAGAACAAATTAACATTCTATGCTCTAGCACAAACATGATTGGTGTGCACATATAGAAGTACAAACATCCCTATGGCATATTAATGTATCACCTTTAAGGATAACTTTATACTCTTCATAACGAACATCATGTGGTAAAGGAAAAATTATCGTAGCCACACAGATTACTAAAAAGTAAAAAAAAAAAAATCAGGGGGTATATAGACAGAGGGATATCTACAAGCAGTAGGGAGGCTCCCCTGTGACATACTAGACTCAGGCATAATACTTTTTCAAGTACTACCCGTTGATGACATGCTTAGGGTGAACACCATTTGCATCAACAAGAAGGTAGGCACCACCTTCATAAACTTTCTCTACAATGAAGGGGCCTTCCCAAATAGGTTCAAACTTATTACTTCGGTGCCGACACAAAATGATAGGCCTACACAAAATAAGAACTAAATTGCCTACCAAAAAAACATGGGGTCTAATGAGACGATCGTTTGACCGGGCCATTCAGGCCTGGTATAGCTTAAGGTTATGATAAAGTTATAAACGAAGCTCTTCTAAACCATCAAGCTCTTCCAACATTAGTCGAGCATTATCTTCTACAAATAGATTATGATTAACTACTACAAGTAGTGATGGGAGCTTGACCTCGAGTGAGAGAATTGCTTCAATCCCAAAAGCTAAAGCACATGGAGTGGACTGGATAGGAGTACGATAGGTAGTCATATAGGCCCATAATACTTCAGGTAACTTCTCATGCCATTCTCGTTTATTTGCAACAAGGATTTTCCTTATCAGTTACACGAGAGTTTTGTTAAATGCCTATGCTAAGCCACTAGCTTAGGGATAGTAAATCGAAGAGTATCACCAATTAATGTTAGGGCGGTATGTAAATATAACAATTTTGATGCTTCTAAATAATGGTTCATTATTAGAAATTATATGGCACAGAATATCAAAGCGATAAATAATATTATCATGAAAGAAATACATCACATCATCTAATTTAACTTCTTTTAATGGGAAAGCTTCTGACCATTTAGAGAAGTAATCAGTGGTGGCTAAAATAAACTTTTGACACTTAGAAGAAGGAGGATCTATATGACCCACCCGTGCTCCAGCCCTCAAATGGCCAAGATGGTATGTCAGGGTGCAACAAATTAGGGGGTTGGTGAATCACCATGCCATGAATCTAACACTAGTGACACCTTCTAGCATGCTCCAAATAATTACGGATTATAGTCACCTAGTAGTAGCAAGGTGCTTAATTCTGTCTTTCATTTTATGTCCAGACAGATGGGCACCATAAAGCCCTTTATGTATCTCGCCCATGAACTTGCGAGTCTCTACTTTATTAAGGCAATGCAATAATATTTGGTCAAAAGAGCATCGATACAAGGTATCATTTATCTAGGTGAATGATAGAGTTCTCTTTCTAATTTGAGTGGAAAGAGATCGATCATCCGGGAACGTACCATATTTTAAATATTTTAAGAAGGACACTTTCTAATCTGACTCCTCATCAACATCAAACATTGTGAGGATCTGATCGAGAGGAGACAAGTCTGCAGGGCATAGGGCTTGATGATACTGGACAATAATAGACACGGGATTTCTAGTAGGGTTAGCTAATTTTTTTTCTAACTTAGCTAAGACATTTTCTTTTCCATTTGTAGATCTTGAAATTTTGGCCAAAGTAACTTTTGGTATTAAGCACAAGAGCTTCATTGCTTTATTATTATAAGAAAAGAGCTCAGTCTTAAGCACTTTGTAGACTCCAGCTACTTGATTTATTATTAGTTGGGAGTCTCCAAAAATTTTCACCCGCATAATGTTCATCTGAATGACCAACTTGAGCCCCATAATTAGAGCTTCATACTCAACTTCATTGTAAGTATGAGGTTCTGATAAACTATAGAAGTATCGTAAAGTATGAACTTCAGGGGATACAAAAATCAGGCCTAAACCTGCCAAATTGTAGGGGTTTCATTTGGATTTAAGGCTTTAACGGATGACGCACCATCAAAGTAAAACTCTCAATTAGGAGACTCCTATTCATCCACACTCATGAGTAGTTCATCAGGTAGAACATCATTGAGTGGGGAATCAGCAGGGATAGGGTGATCGGCCAGAAAGTCAGCAAGAGCCTATCCTTTGATGGCCCGCTGAGAGACAAAAGTAATATCAAATTGCAGTAGTATCATAGACCATCGTGCTAGATGACTTGAGAGGGTCGGATGGGTCATCAAGTATTGCAAGGGGTTGATAGATTAGGTTAACCTTATGATAAAGCATATAGTTCCTAAGCTTCTATATTGCGAAGATCAAAGCTAAAATTTCTTTTCCATCACTGGGTACTTTAGCTGTACATGTATTAAATATTTTCTAAGGTAATATAAGGCGTTCTCCTTACCTTCTTCATTCTCTTGAGCCAACAGTGCTCTTAGGGACTCATCCATAGCCAAAGTGTAGAAAATCAATAGCCTACCTGGAATAGGTGCAGCTAAAATATGGGGGGTTCATCAGGTAGTGCTTTATACTCTCAAAGGCCTCGTGACAATGCTCATTCCAATAGAATCGAGCATCCTTCTTAACTAGGTCAGCAAAGGGATGACACCTTCCAAAAAGTTTGGAGATAAATCTCTACCAGAATGTAAGTTTACCCTGAAAGGATCTCAACTGGGTAAGATTTTTAGGGAGTTTCAAATCCACTATGACTTTGATCATAGAAGGGTCTATCTCAATGCCCCGATAGCGAATTATAAACCCTAAGAACTTTTATGCACTAACTCCAAATACGCATTTTAAATGATTCATTTTCAAATCATATTTACGCAGTCATTCAAAAATGATTCATAGATCTCGAAGGTGATCTTCATGAACAATGCTTTTGACCACCAAATCATCCACATAGCATTTAACCTGCTTGTGTATCATCTCATGAAAGATAATAGTCATAGCACATTGATAGGTGGCTCCGATATTCTTGAGACCGAAGGGCATAACCTTATAACAAAATACACCTATAGGTGTACGAAATATAATAAATTTCTCATCCTCAAGGTCCATCTTTATCTGATTATAACTAAATGAACCATTCATGAATGAGAAAATACTATGGGATGATGTTATATTCACCATAAGCTCAGGATAGGAACATGAAAATCATCCTTAGGACATGCTTTATTCAAATCACGGAAGTCAATACATACACAAATCTGTCCGCTCTTATTTAGACTGGAATAATGTTGGCAAGCCAAGTAGGGTACTTCTCTTTGTGAATAAAAGCGGCTTCTATAAGCTTCTTGGTCTCAGTGATCACCCGTTGTTCAACTTCTAACCTTATCCTACGAGATGCTTGTTTAACAGGGACTGCATCAGGCTTAATAGCTAACTTATGGAATACCACTTCTGGGTTTAAACTAGGCATCTCAGTGTAGTTCCAAGCAAAGTAGTCTCTAAATTCTATCAGCAACTTGATGTATTCTTGAGCCTCTGAATCGAACAGAAGGGAACTATAAAAAATAAGCCTAGGATCTAACTCAGTGCCTAAGTTAACCTCACATAGTTCATCTATGACAGAAGTGATGCCATCTTCAAACTCTTGTGGATCATCAAGGACTTTATCATCATCACTATCCAGGTCTTCTTTGTCGGTAAGAGAAACAACCAGATAAGAATAGGAGATGGTATAATTATTGGCATGATTAGACTGACTCAACCCCATATAACCTACATCGTCTAGGTTTCGAAGGAAATCTGTCAGTCAAACATGGGCTTGCTGTAGAGATTGTTCATCGGGCCAAGTGGAATGAATGAGACCCCGCTCGATAAAAATCTCTACAGTAGGAGAAAAGTAATGAGGGGCACTCTTAACCTCTATATCCATAGCGATCTCCTTCGAATCCTGGCTCCCAGGACCTAGTGGTGCAACTATACTACGGGGTAAAGAGGCACGCTTAACCTAGGTTGACCTGGTCAACCAGGTTGACCCAGGGCCCGAGTGTGGGCTCATCAAGCTTAGTTTGACCCAAGGAACTGAGTGGGAGAGGTCTAGGGGCCTGGCCTGTTCAGTTTGACCAGGTCAACCCCTTTGACCAAGAGTTTGGAGAAAAATTATGTCAACACTAATGTTTGTTAAATATTGGAGAGAGGTATCAATTTGTCAAAAATGAACTGGTTGGCTGTAAGAAATGTTGAGATTTGGATTGGTTGGCCACTTTTAGGGTACAGGTGTGGAGAGAGGTTTGCAAGAAGACATTGCTGAAATGTTTAACAACTGTTAAATATAGCCTTACTGAGATTTCCATGCAAGAAGGCATTAACAACATCTAATTGAACGATTGGCCAACCAAAGTGCAAGGTAATTGTAATAAATGTATGAATGGTTGGAAATTTGACTACCGGACTAAACATTTCTTGATAATCAATATCATACCTTGTTTAATTTTTTTAGCAACAAGATGGGCTTTGTAGCAAGCTGTGGTTCCATTGGCATGACATTTAATACAATGGATCCATTTGCATCTAATGATAAATTTGATTTTGTGGTGGAGGGACAAGTGACCAAGGGCCTTGAGATAGAAGAGCATTAAATTTGGTGGACATAGCAGTCTGTCATTGTGGATATTTGGGTGCTGTGGTGTAGCAGGTAGGGGTGGAGATGACACTATGCTAAAGATCAAGAATGTGACGTGGTTTTAAGTTTCTAGTTTGGAGGTGGGTAGTCATAGAGTGGCGAGAAACTTCCAGTTGAGGTGGAATTGGGAGATTAGAAGTGGTATTTGGTGGAGATATGGAAGAGGAGTGATTTGAATGAGCAAATGGAGGTGATATATAAGATGATGGTGAAGAAACATAATGGGGAGTGGGTTGCAAATTATGAGAATTAGATGATGAGATATGTGTTGTAGATGGCATAGTTAGAAGAATGGGTGGTAGAGCTGTAGTGCTGAGTGGGGTAGTAATCTGTGTTGTGTTTTTTTTTTTTAATAGAAAAGAAAGATACAAACCAAAATGAAGATGGTATGCATTTTATTAGATATATGACTGTGAGAATGGCATCGACCCAAAATGAAGCTGAAAGGTTTGAGTCCATTAGAAGAGCTCAAATGGTGTCGAGGAGATGGCAATGCTTCCTTTTAGCAATGCCATTTTGCTGGGGAGTGTGGGGGCAAGTATATTGGTGATTGATACCATTTTTTAGAAGAAATTGAAGTAGATTGGTTTTGAGAAATTCTCCACCGCCATCAGTTCGAAGAGTTCTTATTGATTTATTGAAATATTTTTCAATGACATTTTTAAAGTTAACAAATGTGGAGGGTACTTCAGAATTTAGTTAGAGAGGATAAATCCATGAATAATGTGAATAATCATCAATTAAAATTAAATAATAACACAAACCAACAAGAGAAATAATTGGAGAAGGCCCCAAACATCAACATATATTAATTCAAGTGGAGATTTGGATACATGACTAGAACTAGAAAATGATAACATCTGGCTCTTAGCTAAAGCACACGAGTTACAAATTTTGGGAGAGAAAGATATCCTTAAAGATGGAAGATTTTTAATAACAGTGGCAAAAGTTGATGAGTTGGGTTGACCGAGGCGTTGGTGCCAGAGTTCAGATGATGAGTTGGAGACGATAGATGTTGTAGCGGTAGAGACTGGAGCTGTGTTTGAATGGGAGAACAGTGGATAAAGCTTGTTACGACATGTACCTTGGAGAATCGGTTAATGGGTCTTCAAGTCCTTGACAAGAAAACCATGTTAGTTAAATTTGATAGAACAATTGTTATATTCAATAAGTTTTGAAATTGAAATAAGATTAAGCATTAGAATGGGCACGTGAAGAAGAGGAGTGAGGGAAAGCTTATGGGAGGGTGTTGGAAGTAAACCTTAACCAAATTGAAGGATTGGGAGAGAGTTGCCATCAACAACAAGAACATGCTCATTACCCGTGTATGCAGACGATTAATGAAGTAGTTATGAATTGGGAGTAATATGTGAGGTAGCTCCACTATCAAGATACCATGCGTTTGTGGCAAATTCTGCTATGAATGCTACATGGACCATTTGATTGCTGGGAGAATACTGGAAGTTGGCACTATGCCAACAGCTAAGAGCTGAATACCCTCTTTTACCACATATTTAGCATTCACCATTGAATTTTGTTGTCTTGATCAAACAGTAGGTGATGTAGGAGATGAACGTCCATGACCCCTAACATAAGTCGAACGAGCATGACATCATCCTCGGTTTGTGGTTAAGGAAAAATGAGGATCAGGCGGTATTAAATATTCATATAGATAAATTCATATAGGATTGGTGATACTTTTAATAACTAGGTGCATTAAATGCACGTGACTAAACATTTCAAAATAATAATTTATATTATAATATTTTTATTATATTATTATTGTTAAGATGAAAAGATATTATTAAATTTATTATTATAAATAATTATACTCACTAATGTTTATTTGGAAAAAAAACATTTTTAATCTAATTGAAAAAACTTTTTTAATCATCATTTTTGCTTTATTTCTCCATAAATGAGTGGATATTTCTCAGTTAAAGATTGTGATTTCATGATCTTCAATTATCTTGTGACGTAGCAATAATTTTTTCAATTTGTTTATATATTCAGTAACAAATTTAGTGCTTTGCTTTAATGAATTTGTTTCATCAAGAAAATAAGTACAATTAGAGAAATACAAGTAATTCTCTTTTAGAAGTTCTTTCATTTCAGTCCAAATGAAAGAAATCCCCACGTACACAACCCATCCTTTCTTTCTCCTTTTTTCCATACTCATCCAATAAATTTTAGCCTGTCCATCCAATTTTAATTTTGTAAATGTCACTTTATTCTAACATTCTTTGTCATTAAAAGAAATTAGTCATATTTGTTATCTAGTCAATAAAAACTTTAGAATTAATTTTACCATAAAAAAATAGAAACTTCAAATTTGAAAATTTTTCATCATCTACGCCAAATTTTGACATCTGAGATTTTCATAAGCCTTATATCAAACATCATACAATATCTATCTTGATTATTTAACTACTACCAATAATAACATTCAATTGAATTGCCTTATCATCATAACAAAAATATATTTGGTTCACATGCACGTAGTTGATTAGTTTCTAAATTTTCAATTAGTTTTATAATCATATTATATTTAACAATTTAGTGCTTGTTTGGTTACTGTAGACCTTTTGCATAAGTAGGCCGAGAAACTGTTATTGCATAAATAAAGTTCTAAACTAAATTATTTAAGCCAACTAAACTTGTTTGGTTACCTTTTTTAATGCTTACGCAAAAGTAAATGTTTTACTCTTCTCATCATAAAAGATAAAATTGCCCTCTACTTTACCTAGACCTTCATCACTTCTAACATGGCCATCAACTTGCGCTGCTAAACTCTCAATAAACCTTCCTTAGCACTACTCTCTGAATGCTTATGCGAACAATATGTGCCATTAGGATCGACTCTCTCTCTCTCCAACTTCTTAATTTCTTTTTGTAGCAAATCTGGATTCAAGGATTATAATTTTGATGATAACAAATATTATTGGAATTCTTATTTCTCTACTATTGCACATTTATTGTTATTACACTGTCAACTAACATTTTAGGTCCACAAGGTCAATTGCAATTCAAGCCAGCTCAAGATTGGCTAGATTAGGACTGAGTCAGTCTGTAACTTTAATTCCAGTGATTTTCATTATTTCTTGAATCAAATATAATAAGGTGGATTTGAATGCTAAGTAACCTTGCACACATACACTTAGAGGGAGAAATTCTATAAGTTAAAGAGTTTTTCTATTTTTGATTATATCGTATAGGAAAATACATAATCATCCTGGACGATTTGTTAAAATAAAAAAACCTAATTAGGGCCTCTATGTCAAGCCAACTGGATTAAGCAAATCATTTTGGATGATATTCACATAGTGCTGAATGATAGGCACAAATTAGAAAGACTCGGCCACCAAACTCTTTTAGGTATGATATTATTTTTAGAAATTGTACAGGATGGTACCATATCATCCTGGATGATTCATTAAAATCATGCCTAAATTAGTCAGGTGATTAAGAAAAGTAATTAAGGTTTAATTGATCGATCATATCATCCTGGATGATTGAAGGATTTTCTTAGATGATCAATTAGAAAAACCTTAATCTTCTCCTAAATCAGTTGGATGTCCCAAACTATGTGCACGATGATTAGTTATAATTCTTCATCGTCTATGTGTTTCTGTTGGATGATCAAAATAATGCACTGGATGATAATCATTGTTTTTGAACTAATTGTACTAGAAGATCCAAGCATCGTCCTAGACGATCAGTTATAATTCTTCATCATCTAGATGTTCTCTGTTGAAAAACCAAAACTATGTGCTGGAGGATATATATATAATTTCGAACTAATTGTACATGATGATATCCTCATCATCAAGGATGATCAGAACAAATAATATATTATAATCGTCCAACACACCCAGATCGTCCTGGCTAGAAGGGTTAAAATACACTGATCGCCTTGTTGTGGGAGCAAAAGGAGAGTCACTATGTTTTAGTGCAATACTTGGAGGAAAGGCTCTAAGGAGTGGACGTAGGTCAAGTTAATTGAACCACTATAAATTTTGGTGTATTCTTTATGTGTTATTCCTACACTTTATTTTTCCTCATATTATTTTATGTGGTTGATTGCGTGTGTTTTAAAATATAAAAAAATATTTCAAAAAGTTTTTACTTTGCATTTAAGAATTTTTAAAACTACCAATTCACCCCCCTCTTGGTTAGCCTCGAGCTAGTTCCATAAAAGATTAACAACCCTAATGAAATTTCAATTTTGGCATCTCTTGAACTTATGTTTCCAGGATTACAATTTTTTTTGAGATCCTTATAAAGATTAACAAGAGATCAGGAAAGAATATTTAGAAGAACCCCAAGTTTTTTAAGAATACTAATGCAGCTTCACAAAGATGTTTCCAACATATCTCATGGTTGTTTGAAACTTTATCTGAGTATCCTTCTCTTTGTCTTTATGATTAAAGTCGGCTGGACTGATATGGGGATATAGCTGTAAATGATTATTGAGGGAGGATAGGGAGATGTCTAATATATGTTTTAACATCTTCATTTCGAACAAACCTAAGCTTAGCATCATTTGGAGTACCAATAAGCTTAACAGGCAAGCAATCAATTCTTGTAAGCATCAATAATTCAACAAAAAATAAATTAAAAAAAACATTCCTTTTTCTTCATTACTATTTTGAATTACCCTCATCTCAGTTGTTAGGCACATTTGGTGCATGTGATCTCATCCTGGGAAGATCGTTTTATTGTTCATCAACACCATGAAAAGGCAGCCGATAAACCAACTATCAATGATAGTAGTAGTCGGTGGAGTTGAGAAGCAATTCTGGCGCTCTGTATCATCTTCTAACAC
Organism: Dendrobium huoshanense; assembly: GCA_016618105.1. NCBI lineage: Eukaryota > Viridiplantae > Streptophyta > Magnoliopsida > Asparagales > Orchidaceae > Dendrobium > Dendrobium huoshanense. The sequence continues at coordinate 16,653,472 of CM028350.1, forward strand.
CATACTCTGTATCATATCATTTTCTAAAGTGGGTCATGAAAGACAAAAATCATATATTTTAAGATCACAGTTTGAATTCACCAACATATTACTTGTCTTTAAATCTCTATGGTTAACATTAGCTGAATACATGTATTTCAATCCATGAAGGATCTACAACAACAACAACAACATCAAGCTTTTATCCCATTACGTGGGGTCAGCTACATGAATCCTTTTTCTCCATTGTGTTCTATTAAAAGTCAAATTCTCATTTAAATCTAATAAAGAAAGGTCATTCCTAATATTTTCTAGCCAAGTCATTTTAGGTCTACCCCTACCTTTCCTAACATAAGTCAAATCTAATACCTCTACTCTCCTAACCGGGTCATCAGAAGGCCGCCGTTTTATGTGACCAAACCATCTAAGGCGACTCTCTCTAATTTTATCTTCTACTGGAGCTACTCACACCTTTTCACATATATGCTCATTTCGTATCTTATCTCTAAGGATAAAGCCACTCATCCACCTGAGCATCCTCATCTCTGCCACATTTAACTTAGTATTATGCTTCTCTTTTAATGGCCAACATTCGGCACCATAAAGCATTGCAGGCCTCACTACCATCTTATGAAGGATCTGAAGAAAAAAAAAAACTATAATGATGGCCATTAAGAAGAAGTCATCAGTTTAATTATGAAAACAAAATTCAAATGAAAGTTCGTATACCTAGCCCATTACTTAGCAATGTTCTTCTGATAATTCTTGATTTGAACAAATAATCTGATGAAGTTGATATCCATATGTTCTGTTGCAATATAAAAATCATTCTTTTGAAACCAGGAACATGTTCAAGCTCAACATAAGAATTATAATAAATCAATTAATGTATAAAGCAGGCATTATTTAGGTTAATTTTTTAGTAGCTTGGATTTTTAGTGCTCTTTGCATAATATTATGGTTTTTCGATTATATAAAGTCATTTGCAAAAATTGCATTATATATATTTGAAAAAATATATTATTTAATACAGTTATATAAATATGATGCATTTATGACAATTTTGATCCTCATAATGCATGGGTTTTTTCATTCTGATAGGCTAATCAACTTCCCTAAACTATGTATATAATGCTTTTACAGTGCCTAACTATCATCAAACACAGCAACTGAAAGAGCAACAATGCATGGCTCAGAATTTAAACCAAAGTAATCAGAATTTATCTCATCCAAAAGGCATGCAGATTAGTGCCTGCAATGGTAGTGTTGGAGTCAATAACTCTATTGGTGCTGCAACTTCCTTATCGGCTTCTACACCTGGCATTAGCAGCATGCTTCTTTACAACTTTTTTGTTTTACTCTTCAAATTTATATGTTGATTTTATGCTTCTAAAATTATTCCTAAAATGTTGAAAATAATTAAGATTAGTTAAGATTTATTCATAATATTCCAAATTTATTAATTTCAATTTGGGGCCATAAAATTAGGCTTGAGTTACTTCTAAATCATCAAGTCAATTAAATTTACAAAATATGAATCAAAATTACTGAAACATAACACACAAATAATTATTTATCAATAAAAATATTATATTAGGTTTTAAATTTATCAAAATAAAAAACTTAAAATAATATTTTGCATGAGAAGCTTCAATAGAGAATCAGCGAGAGCCATTAAATGTTATAAATTCAAGGTTTAAGAAGTGTCCTCAAACTCGATTCAAATTGAAATTTGAAGAGTAAAATAAAAGAGAATTTACAGAGATAATAAAATAAATTGAAAGAATAGGGGATATGTTTGATGATTTTTTATTAAACTTTGATAATAAAAAAGAGCTTATTTAATAGAACATTACTTTTCTTATATTTGATTATTACAATTTAAAATTCCAAAGGAGAAATTTGTATTAATTAATTATATTTTTGATATCATTAATTTTATTAGATACGAATATGAATGGATAATTGAAAATGATAAAAATTTAAAACTAATAATATAAAAGAAATTTATAATCTTAGAATATTAAAATAATAAATTTTCATCAATTAATGATTAAAAATATAATATAATTAATTAAGTAATAATATAATTTATTAATTAGTACTTATTTTTTTAATAATTATTAAAATGCTCAAACTTTCAAAACTAAAACTTCAAAAATAAAAACTTTAATTTAATTGTATAACTAATTATTATATTATAATTAATAAATAAATTATATTCAAAAGTGAAAATTTGAAATTAATGATATATATGATTATTATATTATAATAAATTAATAAATTACATTAAATATCTTTGGAGTTTAAAAATTGTATAATTTATTTACAATGGAATTTAAAAAAATCAATATTGAAAGTAATTTTTATAATTCAAATTATAAAAATAATTAAATATAATTAGTATATTCAAAATTTTAAATCTTGAAAATTGATATTAAGCTATAATAGTTAATGAATTTAAATTTTTTTATAATTGATGTGAAACTATCATTATATTTTATATTTTAATTGACATTTATTTTTAAATAACTATTCAGCTTATGTAAGTTTCAGAACTGTAATTTTAAAAATTAAAGTTTTAAAATAATTAATTAATTAATTATCATATTATTATTTAGTAACATAGAAATATAATAAATGTATATAATATTTTAAATTTTTATAATTGATATGAAATTATTATAATTAATGAATACAAAATCAAAACTCTTAGAAATTGATACAAAATCAAAAGTTTATTAATTGTCATTTATTTCTCAATAACTATTAAACTTCTTCAAAGCATTTAAAAAAATTAAACAAATTAATTTATTAATTATTATGCTATTATTTAGATACTTTTTATTTGAAATTTTATTAAATTAAAATGAATAAATTTGAATGGCTAAGATTTAAAGTAATAAGAATTAAATGAATGTTTAGGATTTTATTTAAAAGTAACACAAGCAACTTTTATATACAAGATTTAAATATTGATAATTGATATTAAACTAATATAATTAATGAATACAAATTTAAAATCCTCATAATTGATATGCAGCTAGCATTATAATTTATTAATTGACATTTATTTCATGATAATTATTAATCTTTTGTTAGTTTTAGAACTTGCATTTTGTGGGCTCCGAAAATTTGGCCCCGGCCTCCGCCCGCACTACTGTGTTTATGTTTATTTTGGGCGAGGGAGTTTTAACAGATATGTTCCGGGGTTAATTTTGAAAGGCAGATGGGTTTGTAGATAAGACACTACCCAAATATTTCTCCCTCATTTTGCAAGGACTTTATGATCTGAGTTCTGGTTTACTATAGGCGCAAGCCCCTATAGTTAATTACCCCTCTCAATCACGAGAGAGAACTTTCGATTAAGGCTAGTCGTCAATCAGATACGTAGAAATATACGTGCATCTAGCGTATAGTAGCAACATGGGTTTGGATTTGGAAAATTTGAAGAGTTTGGATGTTTGGAAAATTTGAGATTTGATATTTAAAATTAAAAATTTTACCATTTTGCACTTAAAGCGGACGGTGGGGGAATGGATGATAGACCCGATCAAGATCCCATGGTTCCGTCGTCCCGAACCATCATGGTCCCTGATCTACTTAGTCATAGGAGGTAGTCGACCCAACCTGACAGAAGGATCCTAGTCGGCAGCCATGGGTTGCATCGTCCAAGGAGACCTTATAAACCTAGGGTGAATATTTGTCTAAGGGGACAAATTTAAATTCACCTTATCTAATAGAGGGCTTTGTGCCCCAGTCATATCTTATTGATTCATATCTCAAGAATTTGATGCCAATAAGGAACATATTGTCTCTGGCCATAACCGGTATTTTGTGGTGCCATTTGGAGGCAAAACCACTCAATTCAGAGGGCTCCGAGTCATAACCGTTTATCCTGTGGTGCTATTTGGCAGAAAAATCACCGATTAGAGGACACGTACCACGTCCTTATTGGCATGAGATTATTTGAGAATGGATCCTAGTTATATTTTCGAATATGCATTAACTCTTGTGAGCTGAAGTAAATTTTAATTTGGCCACCTCAGCAAACTTATTGCGGAGGATGGATGGATTTTGTTTTAAGTGTTTAATGATTTATTTTCAAATTTTAAATATTTCGATTTTTGGGATTTTTTGAAGTTTTAGATTTTTATGGGTATTTGGATGGAATTTTGAATTATTTGGAATGGACCCCTCCGGTTGAGATCTTCGTTCAACACGTCTATCATCAGGGGTGTAAGGGGTTATTTTCATTTGAAGCTTGAACCTTGTCAACTCTATCTGGCTGTCGACAGATGATCGGGTTTCATAGGTTTCATATATTTATTTGTGAATTCTCTTGATCATAAGCCTTAATGGCCTAATATGAATGTATTAAAACAAATACATCGGTTGTCACAACCGTGTATTTGTTTGAAGGTTCGAACCCTAACGACTCCTATTAATCTGTATAGGAGGATTGTGTTCAAACTTGAATTCACTTATTGACCCACATAGCATCCCTAAACGTCACGTGTATATTTATAACATGCTCGTCGGGGCCCATATAGGTGTTTGAGGGGTATTTTATAATTAAATCATGTCGACTCCTTTTTACCTGCTAAGGAGGATTAGGTTTAAATCTAATAACCTACACAGCATCCCTAGACGTCATGTGTGTACCTATAACACGCTCATCGAGTCCCATTTGGGTTCTTGATTGTATACACCCTTTTAGTGTACCTATGTGTATATAAATTACGGTGCATTTGCAGAGGGTATTTATTTCAGACTTTGTTAATGTCTTTATCTGCTTGTACGAATGCTACAGATCCGATGGCATGTTGTAGCTGCTTCTGTATTGAATTATTTGCTTCTTTATACAGGTATACTGTCGTGCACTATTTATTACTTTATGCAGTTAGATTATAGTGCACTAACGAATCTCCTGCTTTTTGATTTGTTGATGCTTGCATTCATTATAGTTCTTTGGCATTCGTTCATAGATAGTATGCAATATTTGTAGCGGGGCTCTAATAGAAACTCGTGGGAGCTTGTATATGTCGTATTCTTCATGCACTTTGTTGTGGTCTTTAGCTCATGTAGTACATCCTCCACTGTTACAAGAAGGTAGGTAGATGTATTCCTTCACATATTGGAATTGACTTCGGGATACTGCATTAACTAAAGTTTCTGCATCTGTCCATAAGTGGCATGTGGCACGTACATCTGTCTTTGTAAAGAGCTTGTATGTATTGCAGATCTTCGATAGGTGCCCTTAGGTACTTGCATTTGTTGCATGTAGTACATCTCTTCTTATAAGAGGAAGATGTATCTAACTTCCATTGTATGATTGTTAATTGAGGGGGGTATTACAATATTCTTTGCTACAACAACTTATAGGCGCTTTATATTTGCTGGAGGGGTTTCGCCTCGTCTGCCATCGATCATTACCCGTAAGAGTTTTTTGTATATACAAATACTTCATCATCACTAATAAGCCTCTTCATCTACTGTAATATTCTCTCTTGTAGGTAGAAGATCCATTAAGCCTTTGATACATCTTCCATCGTAGCTTGTAGATGTGGCTGATTAATTTCAACATTGGTAGAAAGAGGGTTGTATCCTCCAAAATTCTCTTGCTTCACCTGTGGGCATTCCACATTGATTGCGCATAAATGTCACTTGTAGGGACTTCATGGCATTCATTGTATTTATTGTATGTTGTGCATTATCATTTGTAGGAAGAATATTGTTTTCTTGTTGATGTTTTTTTTGCAATTAGTTGAAGGTTACAAGTTATTATCACTTCACTCTTCTTAACTCATGTATAATGAAAATCTGGTTGCCACAAGTCCTCAGTTTGATTTCTGTTTGAATAAGAAAAATTGTCACTTGGCTCTCAAGAGTGGGATATGGAGGTTTCTTCATCCACCATGACTATGTGTTTACATCTCAATATTTATTTAGTTGCATTTGAGAGATTGAAGTTATCATTTCATTTTGATGCTTTTATCTTGATCATGCATCTATAAATTCGAATTCCATTTATTTTCCATTTGTTTGAGTTTGAATCCAACCATAATTGCTTGCAACAAAATTTCAAAATCTTTTGTTATTTGAAATTAATTTGGCTTGAAGCACCTTCATTTAGGCTTAATTCCATATGGTTCATCAAAGTTAAGCTCCTTCATGATTCATTCAAGTTCAAGTTCAAGCAGCCTTGTTGAGCTCCACTTCTTTTTGATGAAGTTTGATTTTAAAATTTTGCTCATTTATTTGAACTTGAGTTTAGTTCATTTCATTTGGTTAAAGTTTGTTTAAGTTTTAAGTTCTTGTCAAGTTCAAATTTTAGTCAAAATTCTTTCTTTTTGTCCAAGTCCAATTCAGTCCAAAAATTTGCATGTCCTTGTCTTTTTCAGACAAAATTTCGGTAGCCTCCCAGCATCTCCCAGTTTAGGGAAAACCTACCAGAAACTAGGCCTTTCCCACCATGATAAGAAAAGTGTGTATGGTAGGTGTCCTCGGACGACGACACCGTGGCCGAATTTTTTTGTTGTCCCCCACCACGCTAAGAAAAGCCTGTATGGCTCCTCGGTACCTATTGCAAAAGAAATGCAGTTATTTCCCTGTAAGCGGGTACTTATGGGCATCCCCACTTCGTCGTACGCGTCACACCAGATTCTCATCCCACCATGCTAAGAAAAGCGTGTATATGTGATTTTTCGGTGTGCCACAAAATCTAAATAAGGGATTGTAGGTGATTACATGCTTCCTCGCAAGCGTCACGACGCACTTCCTTCCACCACGCAAAGAAAAGCGTGTATAGGTGGTCATTTTTTCGCGCCGCATGCATCGAAGCGAGTTTTCTAAAATTTGAAAAATTCTTTTTTTTTAATATCTTTTCTCTTCTTCTTTTTTTAATGCGTTTCTCTTTTTTTTTTTTTTGGAAAACATCTCTCTCTTTTTTTTTTGAATCACATCTAAAATGAAACAATCATTCAACATCAACCATATTCTCTACAGTCAAGCCGACTCCCATATTCAACCCGACAACATCACTCCATCGTGAAACAAGTTGTACAGAGGTGTGGCAAGCTCTCCTTTGTGGCATTAACTCACGCAGCTCCAAAAATCAACTTCAACTTCTTGATCTGCCTAACTAGCTTGACAAATTGAAGATCCCTTGTCCCAATCATAATTCTTAGAAAGAAATTCAACTATAGTTAGATTTATGCCTTGTGATGAGCTCCCTGAAGTTGCAAACTCATTCATTGCTATGTCATAATTTGGAAAATGTATATAGTAGAAAATGTTTTCATGTGCTCAAAATCCAAAAATACCCTTGCAATGCGTTGATATCTGATGAAGTCCCTCAAAATGGCATCATAGTGTAAGGCAATATCCATATCTTCATATCCAACTATTAGAATATCTAAAATATATTTATTTGCCGGCAAATAATCAGAAACAATCAATCATGAGTGAACTTGTTGCCTTTGCAAATTTGCAACTACTTGAGTTGCACTTTTCTAACCTCAAGATTCAACTTTGGAAGGCAAGTTATGATTTGACGTAGTGTGTTTTTTTTTCTCTGTGAATTCTTTGAGAAAGTGTTCATCTTGATCTCCATTATTAAGCAATAAAAAAAAACTCACCTCCAAAAAGAATATGAAACCCAATCTAAAGCCACAAAGGATTATAGCTCATAAGTACTTTGATTGCCTTGATGGCTAGATCAATAACTAGCAGGCGATGTGGTTTCATCTTTAATCCCCCTTCATCAATATTCTTGCAAACCTGACTCATCATCACCAAGACTTCATTGTAGCTTTTCGAGCTCATGTGAGACGTCATCGTCTCCAACATGTCATTTAAGCTGCATACCTTGCAAAAGAGACTTCTTCAGCAAAGTCATTTGCTCCATCAAGGACGCTTTGACATCAATTCTTGCATGAGTTTGGACCTACTGACTTTTTTTTGGGTTTCTCCAATTCTTTCTATCAGTTCTCCCGCACCTTTTTTGCTAAGGCTTAAGGGAGATGGACGGCTAAGTGTCTGAGGCTCAAATCAGCATCCATCCAAGCTCAACCATGTGTGGGATAGGGGCTCCGATTAGATTATGCTGGTAGGAGAAGTGTGAGTTCGGAATGATGGATTGAGAGGAGAGATGGAAGGGAGAGCTTGATTCAAATGGAGAGAATTTCATTAGCTACAGGCTTGTGGAAGAAAGGAGGATGAGGTCTTCATATGGAGGAACAGAGCTGTACAGGAGAACGGTCGGGTAAGGCAAAGCTTTGGATTCAGGAGGTAGAAGCTGTTGCCGAATGCATGAGGTAAATGGGTGGGGATCTGTAGGTGAAAAAGAAGGTCTGGTTGGAGGCTTCCTCAAGAGCAGGAGTTCGGCTAGGCAGAAGGAGACAAAAGAATTGCAGCCGATCTTTACATGAAGAAGCTCGAGGATGGACGATCTGTTGGCTGCTGGTTACGGACAGGAGTTCTCAGAGTTTGGAGTGGTTTTCACTTGAGGGAGAAGGGCATGGAGGTGGTGTCTTGAAGAGGAAGATTGAGGGATGTTGTGAGGGAGCAGAAGGAATTGGCTGGGACGGATAGAGGTTGAAGCTTGCAAACGGGTTCTGTGGAGTTTAAACGAATGGCTTGCATGAAATTGGAGAACCGAAGAGCTGTAGGACTCATCTTACACCTTATTTCAATGACAAGGGCTGCATTGCAAGAAGCGAGGTTTCAACGGATTTTCAGGGATTTTTTTTGGGACATTTAGGCCATTTAAGGCAAACTCATACACACAACACATACACATAGACTCGAACCCAAGACGTCTTAGTTGGAAGCATGAGCTCTCAACTAACAAGTCAAGATGAGCTGTGTGATTTTCAGGGATTTCATTGGATATCATTCCAGGATTCGACGGAGAAAAGGTTTCGTAAAATAAGGTTAATGCATTAATTTTGACTTGAGTTTTCATTCGACTTCTTCCCCTTTTTTTTAATTCTATTAAATTGATAATGCCATCAATGAGTTGTCATCCTCATTCATCAAATTGAAATGATGGTGATGCATCAATCGCTCAAAATGACTCTAATTAATGTGTTTTCCTCGAAACTTGTGCTCTTTGCCTCATTTTATATGTCAAATTTGTCTATAATCATAATTGGACAAATTGATAGTGCATTTAGGATATTGCCAATGTCCCGATCGCAATGATATAGTCTATTTTGAAATCGGATGTCGTTTGGGCGACGACGACGCCTAATTCCCTCGAAATGCGTGTTGTCTCGATTTGCGCGCAAAATCTCCGAACAAATTGGCAGTGCATTCATAGTATTGACGGTGTTTCAGACACAATGACATAGTCTATTTTGCGATCAGACATCGCTTGGGCAACCTCGAGATCTCTTTTCTCGGTATGTGTGTTTTGCCTTGAGATTTGTGCCACCATCCTAGATGATCCAAATTGAACTTAGAAATATATTTGTTTAGTATTTGAGTTATTCCAATCGCAATGGAGAAATCTGTTTCACAAACGAACATCATTTGGATAGCGACAAGGCCAATTTTCCTTGAAATTTGTATTATTATCCTGGTATCCATGCCACCATTATGGATACTTCAAGTTAAATAAAAAAAAAAGCGGTTTTCAGAGATTAACAACATTCCATATGCAATTGCACTATCCGTTTGTCGATCCGACATTGTTTCATCCCTGCAGAGGAAATTTTTCTTGATATGCATGCCTTCGAATCACATTCGAATCACCTCGAGAGCTGCACCACCACCTCAGAAGATCTAATTTAATTAAATAAAATATATATTTTTTGAATGCCGACAATGCTCTGGATGCAATGATATAGTCCTTTTGTCGGTCCAACATCATTTGATCAGCCTCGCGCTTTAATTTCTGGTGTTAGTCCTCCATTTTTGACCAACTTCATCCAATTCAATTGCGATGGGCCTTGACCCAATAGAATTCATTGTCTTGATTGCAATGACACCATCCGTTTGACATTCAGAAGTCATTTGACCCCTTAAGTGATGTGTTTCGTCAATGTACGCATTGCTTAAATCATCATTTTTGCCTCTTTTCACATGGTCTTATGTATAGGGGTCAATAAATGCCCCCCAACAAATATGGTTCGCATCTAGAGCGAATCACATTTGTTGTATGTTGATTGACCATGTGGATCTCCAAATGTTTATTATGGATGTCACACTGAGGGTTCTATTTAGCGGATCTCCAAAAACTTATTTGGATGTCACGTTGAGGTTCTCATTTTGTGGATCTCCAAATGCTTCTTTAGGTGTCACACAAGGATTTTCATTCTGTAGATCTCCAAGAGTTCATCTCTGTGCCTTCATGGATCTTTAGATGTACTTGTAATCTTTAGTATAATTGATATATTTTCTCTTGGTTAAGTACAGATCCATAAGAGAGTGATGAAAGTTCGTTAGGGTTGTTAAGCCCTTATAGAACTAACCCAAGCTAACCAAGAGGGGGGTGAATTGGTATTTTAAAAAATTCTTTTCACAAAGATGTAAAAATCACATAAACCAAAATCACACCAAAAAATAAGTGCGGAAATTAAAGTGCAGAAGCAAGAAATAAGAACACAAAAATTTATAATGATTCGGTCAACTCGCCCTACGTCCACTCCCCGAAGGCGCCCTCCGAGTATTGCACTACACTCGTGACTCTCCTTTAGCCCCCATAGCTAGGCGGAGAAGCCTTTACAAAGAACCTCTTTTTGCCACCTCGGCAAGGCAGAGAACCTATCTCCTTTTTGCTTCCTCCTGAAGCTGGCAGAGAACCACAATCAGATGCTAAATACTTACCTCTACCAACCCTTCCACGGATGAGAAACTCTAGACGAAGAAGAAGCAAAGCGATCCTTGAAGCAACCCTTGTGAATCCCCTCACAAGCTCCCCCTCGCAAGATCCTCTCTCTCTCTCTCTCTCTCTCTCTCTCTCTCTCTCTCTCTCTCTCTCTCTCTCTCTCTCTCTCTCTCTCTCTCTCTCTCTCTCTCTCTCTCTCTCTCTCTCTCTCTCTCTCTCTCTCTCTCTCTCTCCTTAAGGTCTTCTCAGGTCAAGGCAGCAGCAAAAGATTATTCAAAAATATTGAACAAGAGCTCTTAAATAGAAGAGCTTTAAAGGAGCTCATTAATTGCAAGTTGCCGACTATATCGTCCAGGATGATATACAAATCGTCCTAGCCGATCAGTACAAATTCCATGAGATCGGCCAGAGCATCGCACTGAATGAAAACTGGACGATTCAAAATTGGCTTAATCGTCCAGGACGATCAGTTCAAATCAAAGGAACATCGTCCAGAGCATCGCCCTGAATTCAAGCTAGCCGATATTTATCGTCCAAAAGTAACTAAGGTTTTTGAATATATCATCCAGGCCGATCCTGAGATCGTCCAGGCCGATCCTGAGATCGTCCAGGCCGATATGATAGTATCAATCATTCTTAATTACTTCCTTGATTTATCTGATTAATTAAGGTATAATTATGAATACCGTCCAGGCCGATCAAATATCATTCTGATCGATTACCAAAAATACATAATACCTTAAATCTTTATGGCGGCAATTTCTTTCTATTTTGGGCTTATCATCCTGGCCGATACACGTATCGTCCAGGCCGATCTGTTAATGACGACTGCCTTAATTAAGAATCCTGAATAGAATCTCTATTTTAAACTAGATTGTCCAGGCTGATACAAATATCGTTCTGGCCGATGTGAGTAAAAACAGAAATTATAAGTCTCTCAAGTGTGTGTGCGTAGGGTTACTTAGCATCAGTCTCTTTGAACATTACAAATAGACTCAATATGAGAAAAAGTAAGGTACAAACTGACTCAACCCTAACCTATGCAAACTTGAATTGACTTCGTTTGTTCGTCCGATCTTTGATTCCTAAAAAGTTAGAAGTAACAGACAGTCCATGAGAATCAATAGTGTTTTTCAATCATCAAAACATAAGTTATAAAAAATAGATTTGTAACAATCTCCCCCTTTTTGATGATGACAAACACAAGTAGGAAAATCTCAGTAAAAACAACAGTTCATTAAAATTTCAAAGTTACAAGCACATCAACTTTTTCTACCACATCCTACTCCCCCTTTTGTCAACACAAAAAGAGGGTCCTAGACAAAAAAAAAAAAAGGAAACAACACAATAGAAACTAAAACAAACTACAAGATAAACTACAGAAAATAGAAAATCGAAAATAAAGACTAGAAAAATGAGGGACCCTGATCATCAGATGGAGGTGGTGGAGGTGGCTGCTGAAAGTAGCTAGCTAGCGTAGTAAACTGAGCATTGAACCAGGCAATGCCCTTGTCATGCTACTGGTGGTGGTGAGTAATGTAGCTGTCAAAATGGGCTAAGTCCTCTATGCGGTGCTGCTCGTAACGGGCAATTTCCTTAGAATGTTGTTGCTCATGTGCAGCAACGTAAGCATCGAAGCGGGTCTCCCATCGATCAAACCTCTCAACTAACTGGTCAAACTGTAAGGAGGTGTGAGGTGAAAAACATGGTTGGAATGGCCTGAATTTAACGAAACAACCATATCGTCCAGGCAGATTGCAGAATCATCCAGGACGATATGGGACAATAATTGCGTACAAGCCGATTGGTCAAAAAGGCGGTCCGATCGGCCGGGCCTATCAGATATCGGCGAGGACGATTAGACACAGGCGATCGTCCGGGCCGATTAGGTGTATCATCCAGGACGATGAACAATAATTGATCGTACCGGTCGAAGTTAAAACTTTTTAAATCAGTGCCACGTGTATCGTCCAGGGTGAATATGTGGATCGGCCAGGACGATTGTCCAATAATGGATCATCCGGAGCTGATTTTAAAGATTTAAATGTGCTTGACACGTGGATCATCCAGGACGATCTAGTGTATCGGCCAGGACGATTACCATAAAATGCATCGTCTAGGATGAAATATGTTATCGGCCAAGACTATCATCATGATTGCAACAGAGTTCGATCAGATCGTTCAGGACGATAAATTATCATCCAGGATGATGAGTTATAGCAAGCACAGAAAAGTTCAGCAGATGGAATTTTTCAAACAATTCAATTTTAGAGATTCAAAAGATCAAAGAGTTAATAAATCAAAATTTGAAAAAGGTAGAATATCTGATCTTATTAATCCCTAGCTCGGACATCTTTCAGGGTAATAATTATCCTTTTAAAAACAAAAGGTCTAACTTAAAAAAACTTTACTGGGTAAAAAGAAGATTCAATCAAAACTTGGTTACAAAGAAAATATCTTATAAATAATATACCATAGTAATTTGTCTCAATCATGGAATTTAAAATCAAGCCTTTGAAAGCATCAAATAATCAATGAGTTCTCTAAGTTTTAAGAGTTCATAAAAGAGATAATAGCTTGTATTTAGTGGGCTCATTTTATGCCTCTTGTATCTTTGTTTTGGCTCTTTGAGCATCTTGATTTTTGATACACATTTGTGTATATATATATTTTTCATTTCAAATTTGCTTCTTTTCCACTTTCCCTATAAATTTTTTTCAAGCTAAGTTCTCTTTAACCAAACCCTTAAAAAGAACCTTAGTTGTGAGTATATCATCCAAATATTAAAGAATATCAGCTCTCTCTCTAACATAGGGAAGAATAAGTCACAAAATAAAATCATAATCATGTGATAAATGCAATGGCAAGATTTCATTTAACTTGAAAGATATATAAGAACTTTGGATATTACGCACAAGATAGATTATTGTAGCGAGATAAAAATAATCTTAGTTTCAAAAACCAGTTGTTAATATGAGATAGACTTTTGTCTAGAAAAGAAAATTATGTCAATAAAAGAGGTTAGAGGGAGATAATCCATTAACGGTGTTTCTCCCTTTGACCGATTTAGATATGATAATCAATGGCTTTAAATCTCCAAAATCTAAAAGCTTAAAAAACTAATCATATAGAAAACATAAAAGTAAAGTGAGAACAAAATAATCTAGAACAACAAAAAGACTAGTACATAACAAACATAACACAAAACTAATTAAAAAAAATTCAAGAAATTATGAAGCAGCAAGTTTAAGCAATTATGAACTGCGAGCCTCCATATGTTCAATTATCCTATGCTCCCACGAGGTCTTTGGTGAGAGCACCCCTGCAAAACTCAACAACAGTCAGATTTAGGAACCCAAATTGGTTTGGGTCCTTTCTCAGGAAAAGTAGAATATAATGCAGGTGTGATATACTATGAATCATGTACCTTAGGTCTCCACACCCAATGTGTACTACGGTGAACAGTGCAAGTGTGTGAGATGTGTCCTAGCATGCCACAAAAAAAACATCTAACTCCAGGAAAAAGATTTCTTAAATGGTTTGAGTTATAATACCTCTTCCTAGGTTTTGGCTTTTGATCAAGAGTAGGTGTCATCCAAGTTTTAAGTGTATCCAATTCATTTTTAATCCTCAAGTTTGTGTTTTTAGAGCATCATTCTCAACCCTCAAGTTTTTCTCTTTCTCTTTAGATTTCTTGAGATCAGATTGAAGAGAAGTGTGTGAAACTTTTAATGCTTCATTCTCATCAATTAATTCTAAATGCTTTTTGTTCAAATAATCAAATTCATCAAGAAGAGACATGTGATTAGAATCAATCGTTGAATGATCTTTAAGAATAACTTCATGCTCTTTTTTGTAAATTTACAAGCTCCAATTTTAAGTTAGCATGAGTCTTCTTAAGTTTTTTGTATGATGCATGGATTTTCTCACAAATCTCAAAAAAGTCATCATAGGTAGGTTTACATACCTCTTCCTCATTACTTTGCTCAAGATGATCTTCTCCGATTAAGCACAGGTTTGTTGTCTCTTCCTCTGGTTCAGTCTCAGAGAAATCAGTACCTGATTCTGTCCAAAACGCCTTTTGGACTCTCTTCTTGTCCTTTCTAAACTTAGGTTTCTCCTCGCCCTTTTCCTTTTCCTTGCTCGAGTGATCTTGAAGAGTAGGACAATTGGCTTTCACATGTCCAAGCTTCCTGCATTCATAACAAACGACATCAGAAGATCCTTTAGAATATTTATGATTATTACCTTTTCTTCAATGATGCTTTTGCTTCTTCCTTTGAATGCTTTTGAATTGCCTTGTGATGAAGGCAACTTCATCGCTCTCAAACCCGGAAGAATTGGAGTCAGATTTGTGTGTCTTCAGTGCAACTGTTTTCTCCTTCTTCTTCTCACATGCATCAAGATTTCTTTGATTCACCTCTTGCTCGTAAGCAATGAGTGAGCCAAGTAAGTTATCAATAGAATAAGTATTCAAATCCTTAGATTCAGTAATTGCAGTGATTTTTGCATCATATGACGAAGGCAAGCATCTCAAAATCTTGTTTACTTTTTCATAGTTAGAAAGTTCTCTTCCTAATGCATGCAGTGAAGTGACTATCTGTGTAAACTGAGTATACATATTAGAAACAAATTCAGATGGTTTCATACAAAAAAGTTCGTAGTCATGCAAGAGAATATTCAAACGAGATTGTTTAACTTCATTAATGCCTTCATAAGTGATACACAATTTATCCCAAATTTCTTTACCAGTTGAACAAGTAGAAATACGCATGTAATCCTCATATTTTAAAGCACAGAAAAAATAGTTCAAACATTTTACATTTAATTGGGCTAAATCTCTTTCATCGAAAATTCATTCAGTAAAAGCAACTTCAGTTTTAACACCATTAATTTTACGAGAAGGTGGAGAATAACCTTCTTTGATAAGCATCCACATGCGATAATCAGTAGATTGTAAAAACGTTGACATGCGGGTTTTACAGAAATCAAAAGGTAGGTTATCGAACAGGGGAGGTCGGGTAATAGAATACCCTTCCGTAGTGTTACGATTCCCAAAGTTAACCATGTATCAAAATTCAAAAAGTTTTCAAACTAATTTTTATGAATCCTGCTCTGATACCACTTGAAAGTTTGTTAGGGATGTTAAGCTCTTATAGAATTGGCCCAAGCTAACCAAGAGGGGGGTGAATTGGTATTTTAAAAAATTCTTTTCACAAAGAAGTAAAAATCACATAAACCAAAATCACACCACAAAAATAAGTGCGGAAATTAAAGTGTGAAAGCAAGAAATAAGAACACAGAAATTTATAGTGGTTCGGTCAACTCGACCTATGTCCACTACCAGGAGGCGCCCTCCGAGTATTGCACTACACTCGTGACTCTCCATTAGCCCCCACAGTTAGGCGGAGAAGCCTTTACAAAGAACCTCTTTTTGCCACCCCGGTAAGGCAGAGAACCTATATCCTTTTGCTTCCTCCTGAAGCTGGTAGAGAACCACAGTCAGATGCTGAATACTTACCTCTACTGACCCTTCCATAGACGAGAAACTCTAGACGAGAAGAAGCAGAGCGATCCTTGAAGCGACCCTTGTGAATCCCCTCACAAGCTCCCCCTCACAAGATCCTCTCTCTCTCTCTCTTTTCTCTCTCAAGGTCTTCTCAGGTCAAGGTAGCAACAAAAAATTGTTAAAAAATATTGAACAAGAGCTCTTAAATAGAAGAGCTTCAAAGGAGCTCATTAATTACAAGTTGTCGATTATATCATCCAGGACGATATACAAATCGTCCTGGCCAATCAGTACAAATTCCATGAGATCGGCTAGAGCATCGCCCTGAATGCAAACTGGATGATTCAAAATTGGCTTGATTGTCCAGGACGATCTCACGATTGTCCAGGCCGATCAATTTAAATCAGAGGAAAATCATCCAGAGCATCGCCCTGAATTCAAGCTGGCCAATATTTATCATCCAGAAGTAACTAAGATTTTTGAATATATCGTTCTGGCCGATCCTGAGATCGTCCAGGCCGATATGATCGTATCAATCATCATTAATTACTTCCTTGATTTGTCTGATTAATTAAGGCAAAATTATGAATATCGTCCAGGCCGATCCAAGATCGTCCTGGCCGATTACCAAAAATACAGAATACCTTAATTATTTATAGAGGCAATTTTTTTCTGTTTTGAGCTTATCCTCCTGGCCAATACATGTATCGTTCAGGCCGATCTGTTAACGACGGCTGCCTTAATTAAGAATCCTGAATAGAATCTCTGTTTTAAACTAGATCGTCCAGGTTGATACAAATATCGTCCTGGCCGATGTGAGTAAAAATAGAAATTCTAAGTCTCTCAAGTGTGTGTGTGTGTGTAGGGTTAATTAGCATCAGTCTCTTTGAACATTACAAATAGACTCAATAAGAGAAAAAAATAAAGTACAGACTGACTCAACCCTGACATATGCAAACTTGAACTGGCTTCGTTTATTCGTCCGATCTTTGATTCCTGAAAAGTTAAAGTAACAGACAGTCCAAGAGAATCGATAGTGTGTGTCAATCATCAAATCATAAGTCATAAAAAATAGATTTGCAACAAGTGATAGAGTACTTTGTACTTGGGTCTCTAGAGCATCACTCTGTAGATTGAAGCTAGTGGATAGCATCACAACCATTTCTTCTTCTTCAATCACCATAATTACTTTAGTTTATAGCATTTCTATATATGCACAACATTCGTCCATCATTTGGTCGTACCTTGACAAAAAATTTAAATATTTATTTGTGGATCTCGGCATGCAGCGTGATGTCGACCCAAATAAATATTTAAAATGCCCCCAATCTTTAGAGACATTTGTATATGTCATCCAGGGTGCTCATTCCATGGCTTTCACTTGAGTCTTGAGATATTGATTCCCTTTATCATGTGCTTCATACTGCAGACATTGATGGAGAATCATTTGATTTGCCTCTACTAACATTTCAGGTGGTTTTCGTTCCTTTGGCCCTAAGTTTTTTACTTTGGCGGGCTTGTTAAAGGAGTAGATGCCTGTGACCTATACCCTTATGTTTATATTTAGGTCTTTGGCAAAAATTCATCAGTCTAGAGCTTTGTGCATAATAGACTTATTGATGACGGAATTCACTTAGTTCTGCCTTGAGCTTTTTAAAATCTATATTGATAATTTTAAATATTTATTCAGGGTTCTCGACATGCAGCGCGATGTCGACCCAATAAATATTTAAAATACCCCCTGTTTCACAGGGATATTTTAGGATATAATAAATTTGGAATTTTAACATTTTAAATATTTATTTAGGGATCTCGACGCATAACACGATGTTAACCCAAATAAATATTTAAAATATCCCCCTATCTGATAAGGAGATTTTGGATAGGCTTTGTATTTTGAAATTTTAAATATTTATTTGTGGTTTTCAACACGCAGCGCAATGTCGAACTGAATAAATATTTAAAATGCCCCAAGTATGATGGGAGATTTTGAAATGCATTCTTGATACACAAGAGAATTTCAAAATATAAATGTATTGCTTATAATCGTGTACAAAGTACGTAATATTTTCTTGGACAATTTTATTCATGGTATTTCCTTAGATATCGACCATTGATCTACGGCATAGGTCTCTGACCCTCCAGGTCGAACAACTGATAAGCTCCTTCTTGAAACACCTTCTCGATAACAAAAGGGGCTCTCCCAATTGGATACAAATTTGTCACCAATTATTTGGTGTGGGATGATTGATCTCCTTAGTACCAGGAATATAACACTCGGCCTTTTGATGTATTAGCTCATCAAATACACATGTTATTACCCATTGATTGGTGTCACTAGTGTTCCTTAGGCCAAAAAGCATGACTGTGTAGTAGAATATGCCTATAGATGTTCTAAATGATGCATGTTTTTTATTTTCAGTCGCCATCTTAATTTAATTATATCCTGATGATCCATCTGTGAAGGAGAATATATCATAGTTGAAAGTGTTATCAAGTATAGGTTTTGATACTTATCAAGATAAGCAGAAAATTATCTTTGGGCACGCCTTATTGAGGTCCCAAAAATTGGCACAGACACGAATCTGATCGTTCTTCTTCTTCACCGGGATGATATTTACGATCTAATCAGCATATTTTTCTTCTAGAATGAAGCCCGTCTCTATAAGCTTATTTATTTCAACAATCATCTGTTCTTCAATCTCTAATCTCATTCTCCTTGGAACTTGCTTGACGGGCATTACAACTTATTTAATAGTTAATTTATGAACTGCTACATCAGGGGATAAGCCAGGCATCTCAGCGTATGTCTAGATAAAGCAATCCTTGAATTCACAAATGAGTTCTTTCATTTCCTCCACTTACTCTTCAGGTAGAAGGGTACTGATGAAAGCTTTACGAGAATCTTCCTCAGTCCGAGAAGATGTAGTTGAAAAGTGATGTGATTTCTTAAAGGATTCTTCAAAATGTCTACCATCAAGAACATTGTATGTAAGGGTCATCTTTGCCCACTTTTGATGAATTTCTTTAATGGCAGATCTCTAGGGATACACACTAGATGTCACACCATTCTATATTTATTTTTCCCTTATGTTAGGATCTCTCGACAGTGGATTCTTGGATCTGCATCCAAGTGTCACACCCCAATGCTCACAGTACATATCTTGATTCTTTATTTGTTCTACCATCATAAAAGTGGTAGCTTTTAGTTCTATCGGGATCTTTCAATGATGGATCTTTAAACGTAACGACTAAATGTCACATCCTGATGTTTACCGTATAGAGCTCAATATCATCATTATTTTTTTACTACTACTATAGCATTTAGATGATTAGCCAAAGATGGAAAGAGAAACTAATCCCCAGCGTAGTCACTAGAAATCTATGGGCGCCAAAAATTTGGCCCTAGCCTCCGCCCGCACAATTTTGTTGCTTTTTATTTTGGGTGAGGGAGTTTTAACAGATATGTTCCAGGGTAAATTTTGGAAGGCGGATGGGTTTGTAGATAAGACACTCCTCAGAAATTTTTCCCTCATTTTGTGAGGACTTTATGATCCGAGTTTTGGTTTCCTATAGGCGCAAGCCCCTATAGTTAATTACCCCTCTCCTTCACGAGAGAGAACTTTCGATTAAGGCTAGTCATCAATCATATACATAGAAATATACATGCATCTGGCGTATAGTAGCAGTATGGATTTGGATTTGGAAATTTTGAAAATTTGACGAGTTTGGATGTTGAAAAAATTTGTGATTTGATATTTAAAATTGGAAAATTTACCATCTTGCACTTAAAGCCAAATGATAAACCAGATCAAGATCTCATGGTTTCGTCATCCCGGGTCCATCTGGTCCTAGTCTACTTAGTCATATCAGGTAGTCGACCTAACCTAACAGAAGGATCCTTATCGGCAGCCAGGGGTTGCTTCGTCCATGGGGACCTTGTAGACCTTTGGTGAATGTTTGTCTAAGAGGACAAATTTAAATCCACCTTAGCTAACAAAGGGCTTTGTGCCCTATCAATCATATCCTATTGATTCATATCTCAAGGATTTAATGCCAATAAGGAACGTATTGGCTCTGGCCATAACTGATATTTCGTGGTGCCATTTGACAAAAAAATCACTACGTTCAGAGGGCCCTGAGTCATAACCACTTATCCTGTGGTGCCATTTGGCAGTAAAATTTCCATTTAGAGGACACGTACCACGTCCTTATTGGTAGGAGATTATTTGAGAATGGATCCTAGTGATATTTTTTACAATGCATTAACTCTATGCGAGCTAAAGTAAATTTTAATTTGTCTACCTCGGCAAACTGTTTTGGAGAGTGGATGGATTTGGCTTTAAGTATTTAATAGTTTATTTTCAAATTTTAAATATCTAGAATTTTGAAATTTTCTGAAGTTTTTTATTTTTATGGGTATTTGGATGGAATTTTGAATTATTTGAAATGGACCCCTTTGGTTGAGATCTTCGTTCAACACGGCCATCATTGTGGTATAAGGGGTTATTTTCATTTGAAGCTTGAACCTTATCAACTTTGTCTGGCTGTCGACAAAGGATCGGGTTTCATAAACTTTATACCTTTGTTTATGAATTCTCTTGATCATAAGCCATGAAGGCCTAATATGAATGTATTAAAATAAATGCACCGGTTACCACAACCGTGTATTTGTTTGAAGGTTCGAACCCTGTCGACTCCTATTGATCTGTATAGGAGGATCGGATTCAAACTTGAATTCACTTATTGACCCGTATACCATCCCTAAATGTCACGTGTGTAATTATAACACTCTCATCGGAGCCCATGCTTATGTTTTAGGGGCATTTTATAATTAACCCCTATCGACTTCTTTTTACCTGCTAAGTAGGATCAGGTTTAAATATAATAACCCAGGTAGTATTCCTAGACGTGTGTGTACCTATAACACACTCATCGGGGCCCATGCAGGTTCTTGATTGTATATCCCCCTTTTAGTGTACCTATGTATATACAAACTACAGTGCATGAGCAGGGGTATTTATTTCAGACTTCGTTGATGCCTTTATTTGCTTGTACGAAGGTTGCAGATCTTATGGCGTGTTATAGTAGCTTCTGTATTGAATTATTTGTTGCTTTATACAGGTAGACTTCCGTGCACTATTTATTGCTTTATGCAGTTGAATTATAGTGCACTAAAAAATCTCCTACTTTTCTGTTTGTTGATGCTTGCATTCATTATAGTTATTTGGCATTCATTCATAGATAGTATGCAATATTCGTAGCGGGGCTCTAATAGAAGCTCGTGGGAGCTTGTATCTATCATATTCTTCATGCACTTTATTGTGGTATTTAGCTCATATAGTACATCCGCCATTGTTACAAGTATGCAGGTAGATATATTCCTTCATAAATTGGAATTGACTTCAAGATACTGCATTTACTGAAGTTTCTGCATCTGCCCATAAGTGGCATGTGGCACATACTTCTGTCTTTGTAAAGAGCTTGTATGTATTGCATATTTTCAATAGGTGCCCGTGGGTACTTGCATTTGCTGCATTTCGTACATCTCTTCTTGTAAGTGGAAGATGTATCTAACTTCCATTCTATGATTGTTGATTGAGGGGGTATTACAATATTCTTTTCTACAACAACTTATAGGTTCTTTACATTTGCTAGAGGGGTTCCGCCTCGTCTGCCATCAATCATTACCCGTAGGAGTATTATTGTATATACAATGAATACTTCATCATCGCTAATAAGTATCTTCATATACTGTGATCTTCTCCCTTGTAGGTAGAAGATCCATTAATCCTTTGATACATCTTCCATCGTAGCTTGTAGATGGGGCTGATGTATTTCAACATTGGTAGAAAGAGGGTTGTATCCTCCAAAATTATCTTGCTTCACCTGTGGGCATTCCACATTGATTGCGCATAAATGTCACTTATAGGGACTTCATGGCTTTCATTGTATTTATTGTATGTTGTGCATTATCATTTGGAGGAAGAATATTGTTTGCATGTTGATGTTTTCTTTGCAATTAGTTGAAGGTTACAAGTTATTATCACTTTACTCTTCTTAACTCATGTATAATGAAAATCTGCTTGCCATAAGTCCTTAGTTTGATTTTAGTTTGAATAAGAAAAATTGTCACTTGGCTGTCAAGAGTGGGATATATAGAGGTTTCTTCATCCACCATGACTCTGTGTTTGCATCTCAATATTTATTCAGATGCAATTGAGAGATTGAAGTTTTCATTTGATTTTGATGCTTTTATCTTGATCATGCATCTATTAATTCAAATTCCATTTCTTTTCCATTTGTTTGAGTTTGAATCCAACCATAATTCCTTGCAACACATTTTCAAAATATTTTATTATTTGAATTGAACTTGGCTAGAAGCACCTTCATTTAGGCTTAATTCCATATGGTTCATCAAAGTTAAGCTCCTTCATGATTCATTCAAGTTCAAGTCAAAGCAGCCTTGTTCAGCTCCATTTCTTTTTGATGAAGTTTGATTTTAACATTTTGCTCATTTATTTGAACTTGCGTTTAGTTCATTTCATTTGGTTAAAGTTTGTTTAAGTTTTAAGTTCATGTCAAGTTCAAATTTTAGTCAAAATTCTTTCTTTTTGTCCAAGTCCAATTCAGTCCAAAAATTTGCAAGTCCTTTTCTTTTTCAGACAAAATTTCAACAGCCTCCTGGCGTCTCTCCCGTTTTGGGAAAAACTACGATAAACTGGAACTTTTATTTGGTCCGGTGAACGTACGCAACTCTACGTTCTGTCGCTAGTAGAATCGCGCCACATGTTTTCATTATTAACCGCGCGCTCCGACAACCCGACCCAGAACAGACCCAAGATTGCTCGGTAATGCTAGGTATTGGTCGATTTTGCTCGGCAATAACCAATACCGAACAATACCGAACAAATACCTAGCAATACTGAGCAAATACCGAGTTGTACCGAGTTTTTTCTCGCAAAACCGAGCAAATCCCTAGCAATACCGAGCAAATCCCTAGCAATACCGAGCAAATCCTGAGCAAATATTGAGTTGTATCGAGTTGTAAAATAACTCGGTACGACTCGGTATTTGCATGGTATTGGTCTTCACAGAGCGATATTTCTCATTTTTGCAAAGCAATACCTAGCAAATACCGATCAAATACCGAGCAATACCGAGAAAATCGTGAACATAGCATTCTCGGGTTCTGCTCCAGGTCAAGTCATCGGACCGCGCGGTAAAGAGTAAGAGCATGTGGCGACATGTTATTTAAGGCCGAACGTAACTCTACGAGAAACTGGGCCATTCCCACCACGCTAAGAAAAGCGTGTATGGTAGGTGTCCTCGGACGAGGACACTGCGGCTGATTTTTTTTTGTCGTCCCCACCATGCTAAGAAAAGCGTGTATGGGTCCTTGGTACCTATTGTAAAAGAAAAATAGTTATTTCCCCATAATAGGGTACTTATGGGTATCCCCACTTCATTGTATGCATAGCACGGGTTCCCATCACACCATGCTAAGAAAAGTGTGTATAGGCGGTTTTCAAGTGCACCACGAACTCCGAATAAGGGATTTTGGATGATACCCGCTTTGTCGCAAGCGTCGCGACGCACTTCTCCCACCATGCTAAGAAAAGCGTGTATAGGTGGTCGTTTTCTCGTGCCGCATGCATCAAAACGAGCTTTCTAAAATTTGAAAAAATCTTTTTTTTAAGCTCTTTTTTTTAAATATCTTTTTTCTTCTTTTTTTTTTGAATGCATTTCTTCTTCTTCTTCTTTTTTTTTTTTTTTTTTTTTTGATAACATCTCTCTTTTTTTTTAATTCTTTTTTTTTTTGGAATCACATCTAAAATGAAACAATCATTCAACATCAACCATATTCTCTACAGTCAAGCCGACTCCCATATTCAACCCGACAACATTACTCCATCGTGAAACAAGTTGTACAGAGGTGTGGGAAGCTTTCCTTTGTGGCATTAACTCACGCAGCTCCAAAAATCAACTTCAACTTCTTGATCTGCCTAACTAGCTTGTCAAATTGAAGATCCCTTGTCCAAATCATAATTCTTAGAAAGAAATTCAACTACAGTTGATTTATGCCTTGCCATGAGCTCCCTGAAAGTTGCAAACTCATTCGTTGCTATGTCATAATTTGAAAACTGTAGATAGTAGAAAACGTTTTCATGTGCTCAAAATCCAAAACAACCCTTGTAATGCGTTGATATCTGATAAAGTCCCTCAAAATGGCATCAATAGTGTAAGGCAATATCCATATCTTCGTATCCAACTATTAGAATATCTAAAAGATATTTATTTGCTTCCAAATAATCAGAAACAATCAATCATGAGTGAACTTGTTGCCTTTGCTGCAAATTTGCAACTACTTGAGTTGCACTTTTCTAACCTCAAGGTTCAACTTTGGAAGGCATGTTTTGATTAGACGTAGTGTGTTTTTTTTTTCTCTGTGAATTCTTTGAGAAATTGCTCATCTTGATTTCCATTATTAAACAATAAAAAAAAAACTCACCTCCGAAAAGAATATGAAACCCAATCTGCAGCCACAAAGGATTATAGCTCATAAGTACTTTGGTTGCCTTGATGGCTAGATCAATAACTTGTAGGCGATGTGGTTTCATCTTCAATCCACCTTCATTAATATTTTGCAAACCTGAGTCATCATCACTATTGCGAGCTAGAATATATGCGGCGATAGAGTTTGTAAATTTGTGTCCTAGCGATGCACGAGTATTCCGCACAAAAATAGAAAAGAGAAATGAACACCAGGGTTTTTACGTGGAAAACCCGAAAGAGGGAAAAAAACCACGAGGCCTCGCCCAGTTGCAAAGTTCCACTAGTATTTGTTTGAAGTACAAGGGTGATCTGCCTTACAAATCAAGACGATCAATTTACAATCAACTTCTCACAAAGTTACAAAGTTTTGCAAATTCTCGGCGTTTCCCAAAAATCGACAGAGTTCCGACGTCTTCAAGCGGCAGGAAGAGCTCCGGCGGTGGTCGATGAGGAGCTTCATCTTTCTCCTCCTTCTTCTCTTCTTCTTCTCTCTCTTCACTTGAGTCCCTCTGGTGTAGAATGAGAGCTCTATTTATAGTTTTTTTGGAGTGGCATAGTCCGTAAATAGGCGTGAGATCAGGGGTGAATTGGGAGTGTTTTGAATGGACGGTCGATATCAGATCCTTTGATCATGCACCATTTGTTGGGCATTTGAAGGCCTTAATGATGTCGGAATTCAGTGATCTTAGGCTCGTTGGATTTTTCTAATCGAGCCGTTCGATTCGAGTATAAGCTCATCAAAACCGGAGACCGTTTGATAACTCAAATTGCGGTTTGAACCTTCCAATAGCGCTTTGATCCCTTGATTCGTACTCATTTGGGCTTGGATTGGGTTGATCTTGGTGTCGTTGGGTTCGTATTTCCGAGATGCTTAGTTTGACTATAAGCTCGCAGAAATCGGAGTTCGGGTTCTTCCAAAATTAATTTTTGAAGTTTCCAACTAGCTTATGCCTCGAGATTTGTGCCCGATCAAGATAATTTTGTGATGCCGAAGCTCCAGAAGTCCAAAAATATATGCTTCGAAAATTTGTATCAGTCAAAACGCCAAAAATTGCGTTCCGAAAATTAAGTGTTTCTCGAAACTTAATGATAGATGCTTCGTTGAGCCTTGAAAGTTGCAAAATTGAGTCCGAAATGTCAAAACAAGTGTCAGTGGACCCCAAAAACATCGAATTTGGTCATTTCGGGGAGAAAAAAAAGGCCAAAAACGGTCCGGGCGGCCGAACAGGCCGGCCGGCCGGCCGCCAACGCTGCCGGCGGCTGTGCGGAACAGCGGCCGCCAACCACTCCCACACGGAATCGCTGACAGCTCACGCAGTCCGCTTGCGTGGGTGCGTGCTGAGGCTTTCGCAGTCTGCTCCGCGGATTGCTCTGCGAACCTCTTCCGCGGTCCGTTCCGCGGATCGCTCATGCGGTCCGCTCCGCGGCGTTGCCGCCGCTGCTGCTGCAGGTGCTGCTGCTAGTGGCCAACCCTTGGCTGGCCGCGATCCATGTGAAAAGCTCTCGGATCTATGCACTGTCCGCGCGGTTTCGAGGAGAGAGAAGAGGCAGTTCGGCCCACCGCCTTTGTGGGCCCCACAGACGTGAAAAGATGTCTTTTTTGGGTCATAAAAATTCCGAAAAAAAATCCCAAAAAATTCAAAATTTTTTTGAAAAATAGGAGAATTTGAAAATGGTAATAACTCCCTCCTATTCTCTTCAAAACCTATAAATAGGCCCCCTAGACCTTTAGAAAATTTGTAACTTCTCTTTCTTTCTCCCTCTAGCTCTCTAGCGTCTGAGGCTTCCACTATTTTCGAGTGGGAAACTTCCCCTGCTCGAATTAGCGCCCCTCCTTACGCACAGTAGTTACAGGATTTCTCTTTCTTCCCCCCGGCTTACTAATGATTGAGGCTTCCGTTATTTGCGAGTTGGAGATTTTTCCTGCTCGAATTAGCGCCCCTCCTCGCGTGTAGAAGCTTACGGGATTTCTTCTTCTCCCTCTGGCTTACTAACGGTTTAGGCTTCCATTATTTGCGAGTTAGAATTTTTTCCTGCTCAAAAATTAGCGCCCCTCCTCACGTGCAGAAGCTTACGGGAATTCTTCCTCTCCCTCCAGCTTACTGACGGTTGAGGCTTCCGTTATTTGCAAGCGGGAAATTTCCCCTGCTCGAATTAGCACCCCTCCTCGTGTGCAGGAGTTACGGGATTTTTCTTCCGCCCCCACGACTTTCTAACGGTTGAGGCTTCCGCTATTTATGAGTGGGAAATTTCCCCTGCTCGAATTAGCGCCCCTCCCTCATGCAGGAGTTACAAAATTTTTCTTTCTTCCCCTCGGCTTTCGAGAGATTTGTTGAACTACAGAAATCTAGTGTCGGGTATAAATACGTCATTGGGCAGAAGACCGATGAAATTCTGACGATGGTCAGAATTCTGACGATGAGTAGAAGTACGGCATCGGGCAGAAGTCTGACGACAAAGAAAAGTCTGACGTCGGGCTGAAGTTCAATGTCAGGTAGAAGACCGATGAAAGTTCATCAACGAGCAAAAGTCCGACGACGTGTAGGAGTTTGATGACGAGAAGAAGTCGGATGACAGAGAGAAGTTCGACGTCGGGTAGAAGTTCAACATCTTGTAGAAGACCGACGAAAGTTCGTCGACGAGTAGAAGTCCGACGACGAGTAGAAATTCGCTGACGAGCAGAAGTCCGATCACAGGAAGAAGTCCGACGTCAGGTAGAAGTTCAACGTCGGGTAGAAGATCGAGGAAAGTTCGTCGACGAGCAGAAGTACGATGACGCATAGGGGTCTGCTGACGAGCAGAAGTCCGACGACAGGGAGAAGACCGACATCGGGTAGAAGTTCAATGTAGGGTAGAAGACCGACAAAAGTTCATCGACGAGCAGAAGTCCAACGACAGGGAGAAGTCCGACGTTGGGTAGAAGTTCAACGTCGGGTAGAAGACTGATGAAAGTTCATTGACGAGCAAAAGTCCGACGACAAGTAGAAGTCCGCTGACGAGCCGAAGTCGGACGACAGGAAGAAGTCTGACATCAGGTAGAAGTTCTATCCGAGGTTGTATGTCAGAACATTTGTTCGATGACATTAACATGTGTGGAAAAGGTTGAGAGAATCCATCAAGGATGTAAGACCTATCCGAGGTTGTATGTCGGAGCCTTTGCTCGACAACGTTAACCTGTGTGGAAGAGGTCAAAGAATCCATCAAGGATGTAAGACCTATTCGAGGTTGTATGTCGGAGCCTTTGCTCGACGACGTTAACCTGTGTGGAAGAGGTTGAGAAAATCCACCAAGGATGTAAGACCTATCCAAGGTTGTATGTCAGAGCTTTTGCTCGACGACGTTAACCTGTGTGGATGAGATCAGGAGAATCCACTAAGGATGTAAAACCTATCTGAGGTTGTATGTCGGAGCCTTTACTTGACGACGTTAACCTGTGTGGAAGAGGTCGAAAGAATCCACCAAAGATGTAAGACCTATCCGAGGTTGTATGTCGGAGCCCTGCTCGACGACGTTAACCTGTGTGGATGAGGTCGGATCAAATCCCCCTGGGATTGATCATCGGGTGATTGAGATACAATATGGATTGTGTATTTCTCAAATCAGGGATAAAGAGTTTGAGAAGTTTTTTCTTATCATTTATAAGAGAAAAAATCATATCACAATAACATGAACATTCTATTACTGCATTACGTAAGATAATACAATAGTTCCCTAGTACGACTTACAAATTACAAAGTACTCAACACACAAGATCTACGTACGGTGACAATACAACAACATTTAACTTGAAAGAATACAGTAGAGATATCAAAATGGTACCATACTCAACATAAAAAAGGACAACAAGACAAGTAGAATTGCTAATACAAATCCGCTAAGTGCATGTTCATTCGATCTCTCCAACCATTTGAATAGTATTCAATGGTTGTCTTTGTTGTTGACTTTGCCCACCAGCGGGACGAGCTTCCTCTCTGGTAGGTGAATCTTGAATAAATTGTCGAAGGTAGCCCTGGCGGATAAGCCTTTCAATCTCATCCTTGAGTTGCTTGCAGGCTTGGGTAGTGTGACCACGGCTACGATGAAAGTGACAGTACTGATCTGAATTTCCTGTGTTTGACTTCAAAGGATTGGCCATTTTAATGTATCTTGATCTCGAACGGCCATCAATACATTTGCTCGAGATGTATTTAGTGGGGTATACTCCTTCTCCTGTCGGGGTTCCCATCGTGGTGACGAAGACCTATGAGGTAGATTATTCTTCCCATGCTTTTTCTGCTGTTAGAAAGATTTATCCATCTCAGGTGTACCTTTGCGCTTCCCGCTAATTTGCTCAAACTGCTTCATGTGAGCATTTATAGCTTCATCTGCAGAGATTTGTGCCTCCATGCGATGGATCAAGTCAGCATATGAATGGACGGTGTCTCGCATAAAGGCCGAATAGAAGGGGCCAGGACGAAGACCTCCAAGAAAGGCCCCTCTGAGTAATTCAGGGTCTACTCCTGGAATTTGTCGTGCTTCAATGAAAAATTGCTGAAAATACTCCTTCAACGATTCTCCCTCATTTTGGCGGATCTCGGAGAGGTGGGAAGAATCCTTAGCAATTCTTCGATTGGCCACAAATTGTTCGACGAATACTTTGGCCAACTTGACAAAAGAGGGGATCATTCCAGGTGGAAGCGAATAGAACCACGTTCGGGACTGTCCTTTAAGGGTGGCGGGAAAGACCTGGCAGAGGAGCGCGTCTGATGCTTGTTGAATATGCATGATGGTTCTGTAGTAGTCGATATGCTCATACGGGTCAGTCGTCCCGTCATAGGACTCAACGTTTGGCACTTTAAATCCGACCGGAATGGGGTGCTGAAGAATGGCTTCAGTTAGAGGTGATGATTCCGGGAAGTTTCTCTGTCCGAGAGCATGCCTCACATCTCCTCGGGGGAACTCTTCCCATACTAATCTTCGCAGCTTGTAATGCAGGACATTATGATGGGAGTTATGCAATGTGTGGTTTGGGAGAGTCTTCTGGGAGATCCGAAAAAATGCGACGATGTGTTGAACTCGCTGTATCGGCAAGTTCATCTTCCTATCGTGATTGAGGATGTCTCCTAGGTGGAGGAAGATGAATTTCTTCTTGACGATGCTCGAATTGAACATCTTCAACCCTTGGTGGATCCCGAGGGAGAAGGACCTCCTCCAACATTAGTTGTCGATCATCTCATAGGAGTTGAAGGATCTCGTTCTGAGATTCTTCCATCTTCCGAATTCTTTCTGCTAAAGAAGGTCCCGAGGTCTCTTTTCCGGCAGCATTCTGCCCCCCAGGATGAAAAGAGGCAGGGATCAGACGTCTGTAATTTGCATATAGATTTATGGATTGGTGAGAGTTGAAGCGGGAAGCTCCAATGATGCGACTGCTACGCCTGTTGACCATTGCAACAATACTTGAAGTTGTGGGATAGGATTTCTCACAGACGGCGCAAAATTGTTGAGTGCTAGAATATAAGCGGCGGTAGAGTTTGTAAATTTGCGTCCTAGCATTGCACGAGTATTCCGCACACAAACAGAAAAGAGAAATGAACACCAGGATTTTTACGTGGAAAACCCGAAAGAGGGAAAAAACCACGGGGCCTCGCCCAGTTGCAAAGTTGCACTAGTATTTATTTGAAGTACAAGGGTTGATCCGCCTTACAAATCAATACGATCAATATACAATCAACTTCTCACAAAGTTACAATGTTCTGCAAATTCCCGGCGTTTCCTGAAAATCCGGCTGAGTTCCGGCGTCTTCGGGCGGCAGGAAGAGCTCCGGCGGTGGTCGAGAAGGAGCTTCTTCCTTCTCCTCATTCTTCTCTTCTTCTTCTCTCTCTTCACTTGAGTCCCTCTGGTGTAGAGTGAGGGCTCTATTTATAGTTTTTCTGGAGTGGCATAGCCCGTAAATAGGCGTGAGATCAGGGGCGAATTGGGAGTGTTTTGAATGGACGGCCGATATCAGATCCTTTGATCATGCACCATTCGTTGGGCATTTGAAGGTCTTAATGATGTCGGAATTTGGCGATCTTGGGCTTGTTGGATTCGTCTCGTCGAGCCATTCTATTCGAGTATAAGCTCGTCAAAATCGGAGACTGTTTGGTAACTCAAATTATGGTTTGAACCTTCCAACAGCGCTTTGAGCCCTTGGTTCGGATTCATTTGGGATTGGATTGGGTTGATATTGGTGTCGTTGGGTTCGTATTTCCAAAATGCTCAGTTTGACTATAAGCTCGCTGAAATCAGAGTTCGGGTGCTTCCAAAATTAAATTTTGAAATTTCCAACCAGCTTTTGCCTCGAGATTCATGCCCGATCAAGATAATTTTTTGATGCCGTATCAATCACCAAGATTTCATTGCAGCTTTTCAAGCTCATGTTGAGATGTCATCCACTCCAACAAGTCATTTAAGCTGCATACCTTACAAAAGAGACTTCTTCAGCAAAGTCATTGGCTCCATCAGGGATGCTTTAACATCAATTCTTGCATGAGTTTGGACCTGCTGAATTTTGTTTAGGTTTCTCCACTACTTTCCATCAATTCTCCCGCACCTTTTTTGCTAGGGCTTAAGGGAGATGGACGGCTAAGTGTCTGAGGCTCAAATCAGCATCCGTCCAAGCTCAACCATGTGTGGGATAGGGGCTCCGATCAGATTATGCTGGAAGGAAAAGGGTGAGTTCGGAATGCTAGATTGAGAGGAGAGATGGAAGGGAGAGCTTGATTCAAACGGAGAGAATTTCATTAGCTTCAGGCTTTCTCTCATTAGCTACAGGCTTGTGTAAGAAAGGAGGATGAGGTCTTCACGTGGAGGAACAGAGCTGTACGGGAGAACGGTCGGGTAAGGCAAAGCTTTGGATTCAGGAGGTAGAAGCTGTTGTCGAAGGCATGAGGTAAATGGGTGGGGATCTGTAGGTGAAAAAGGTCTGGTTGGAGGCTTCTTCAAGAGCTAGAGTTCGAATAGCTTGAAGGAGAAAACAATTGTAGCCGAACTTCACGTGAAGTAGCTCGAGGACAGACGATCTGTTGGCTGCTGGTTGCGGATAGGAGTTCTCACAGTTTGGAGTGGTTTTTCACTTGAGGGTGAAGGGCATGGAGGTGGTGTTTTGAAGAGGAAGATTGAGGCATGTCGTGAGGGAGCAAAGGGAATTGCCTTGGACAGAAAGAGGTTGAGGCTTGCAAATGGGTTCTGTGGAGTTTAAACGAATGGGTTGCATGAAATGGGAGAACCAAAGAGCTGAAGGACTCGCCTTACCCCTTATTTCAATGACGAGGACTACATTGCAAGAAGCGAGGTTTCAGCGAATTTTCAGGGATTTCATTGAATATGATTCCAGGATTCTACGGAGACAAGGTTTCGATAGAATATGGTTAATGCATTAATTTTGACTTGAGTTTTCATTTGACTTCTTCCCCCTTTTTTTTAATTCTATTAAATTGATAATTCCATCAATGAGTTGTCATCCTCATTCATCAAATTGAAACGATGGTGACGCATCAATCGCTCAAAATGACTCTGATTAATGTGTTTTCTTCGAAACTCGTGCTCTTTGCCTCATTTTATAGGTCAATTTTGTCGATAATCATAATTGGACAAATTGATAGTGCATTTAGGGTATTTCCTATGTCTCATCATAATAACACAGTCCGTTTTGAGATCAGATGTCATTTGGGTGATGATGAGTCTTAATTCCCTCGAAATGTGTGTTGTCACGATTTGCACACAAAATCTTATTCGAACAGATTGGCTGTGCATTCATAATATTGATGGTGTTTCAGACACAATGATATAATCCATTTGCTACCTCTTTCCTCAATATGTGTTTTGCCTCGAGATTCGTGCCACCATCCCAGATGATCCAAATTGAACTTAGAAATATAGTTGTTAAGTATTTGAATTATTCCAATCGCAATGGAGAAATCTGTTTCGCAAACGGACATCATTTGGATTGCGACAAGGCCAATTTTCCTTGAAATTTGTATTTTTATCGTGGTATCCATGCCACCATTATGGATACTTCAAGTTAATTAAAAAAAGCAATTTTTAGGGGTTAACAATGTTCCAAATGCAAAAACACTGTCCGTTTGTCGATCCAACATCGTTTTGTCCCTGTTGAGGAAATATTTCTTGATATGCGTGCCTTCACATCACATTTGAATCGCTTTGCACCACCACCTCAAAAGATCCAATTTGATTAAATAAAATATATATTCTAAATGTCGACGATGCTCTGGACGCAATGATATAGTCCGTTTGTCGATCCGACATCGTCTGATCACCCTCACCCTTTAATTTCGGGTAGTCCTCCCTTTTTGACCGATTTCGTCCAATTCAATTGCGATGGGCCTTTACCCCGTAGACTTCATTGTCCTGATTGCAATGACACCATCCGTTTGACATTTAGAGGCTATTTGACCCTTTAAGTGATGTGTTTCGTCAATGTACGCATTGCTTAAATCATCATTTTCGCCTCTTTTTGCATGGTCTTATGTGTAGGGGTTAACACATTTTTAAAGCTTAAAAATTTAAAATAACTAATTTATTAATACATTTTTAATTGATATTTATTTTTTAACAATTATTAAATTTCTTTAAGCTATATTTAAAAAAAATTAAATTAATTGATTAGTTCATTAATTATTATATTATAATTTACATATTTATATTTAAAATATAATTAATTTGACATGAAGAAATTTGAATGATTCAGATTTAAAATAATAAGAATTAAAAGATTGTTAAAGATTTTGTTTGGGAAGAAACTCAACCCACTTTTATAGTAGTATTATATAGTATACTAGTATAAATGCACCATGTGCAGTGCATGTGAATAAAATTTAAAAAAAAAAATTAAAATAAAATTAGAAAATATTTTATGATATGCTATATCAAAGATATAAAATTCTATATCAATAAGAAATATAAATTTTTTATAAATATAGATTATTTATATTTCTATTATACTTGGATTAAAATAAATTGAAATATATATATATATATATATATATAATGTATTATATAACATCTAATTTAGGTTTATTATATACTTTAGATTTATTTCATTTATGTCTTCTCAAAACACTAATAAATATCCACTTAAGAAAAAACATAATGTTTTAAAATAAATTACAACGCCATAAATAAAGGAAAAATAATAATAATAATTACAAAAAATTTCAGTGGCAGTTAGAAATTTAAAATAATGCTAGAAGGCATTGATGAAAAATGTATAATATGTTAAGTAAGATCTTCAAAAAGTTCAAAAACAACTACATCTAATTTTTTTTTTTTTCATAATAACAAGCCAAATATCATAGGGAATAACAACGTAATTGATGTTATTCATTAAGTTATATATGCTATATAAACTATATAAAAGCTTATATAATTAAAACATGTTGATTATCACAACAATCATAAGCTGCTAACCAGTCACGAAAGATAGCCATTTTTTAGTGAACATAAAAAGAAAAATACAATATTTGGATTGAAAATATATATATGCAAATTGAACTATAGAGAGAGAAATGATTAGATATTATCACAAAAGGCATCCTTTTATATGTATGGTAGGATTCAGAAGCATCACACAAATAAGAAGACCTTATATTTTACAAATTTTAATCAAGCTTGAAGTTATGTGATCACTTAGTTTTATCCATTTTTTTTTAAAGTAACATATATCCTTTAAAAAAAGAAAATTAAGTACATTAGAAGTTCAAGATAGATGTATAATTGAAAATGAGGTTAAATTATGAAACATTTTGCAGGAAATTGCAGGAATACAATGCCTAGCAAGATCAGTTCCAATACCATTTAAGACTAGTATAGATCTGAATATTTGATATTAAAAGTTAACAATCTAGATTAGGTAAAATTATCTAATATTCATAGAAGATTATACTATATAACTCACAAAAAAAATATTAAAATATGATAGGACAAAAATATAATATCTTATACTTATCCAACCGGAAGGAGAATTGAAGCTGATCCAATGAATTCTCCCTATCCAACAATTCTTAGCTTGTGTCCAAACACTATATTACACTCATTTAAAATGACACAGTAGAAAATAACCTTAAAAAATTATGACTGTCAATATGAGGCGGTATGCAATCACCAGTTCATAGATATTAATAATGCAACTATAATGTACACAATTGATAGGTAGAACATGTAATATAATTAATCATTTTATCATAATGTTGAAGAGATTTGGAATAAGATCAGCAATCTCAATACGAAGGATACCAGGAGGGATCCAGTTCTTTTTGTGTAATTAAATTCATTATTAGTTTTATATTTACTTTTATTGCAGGCTAGAATATACGAGGTGGTAGAGTTAGAAAATTTCTGTCTGAGCGTTGTATGAATATCTAGTACACAAACAGAGGAGAAATAATAACATCAGGATTTTTACGTGAAAAACCCTGAAAGGGGAAAAAACATGGACCACGCCCTACTGAAAGAGTTCCACTAGTGCTTGCTTGCAATACAAGAGGCTGACTCATCCTTAAAATTTAGGACGATCAGATTACAATGAATCACTTCTAAATTAAAATTAAGATACAATGTTGGGCAGAGTTCCAGTGTCACTTGGAGATCGGGCCGAATTATGGCATCACTTGAGAGTTAGGTTGAATTCTGGCGTCTCTTGGATGTTGGGAAGAATAATGGCATCACTTGGATGTCCAAAAGAATTCTGGCATCACTTGGGCGTCCGGCAGAATTCTGGCGTTACTCTGGCATTCGGCGGAATTTCGGCATCACTCGGGTGTTTGGCTGAATTATGGCGGTGGTCATGGAGGAGTTTTTTTCCCTCCAATCCTTCTCTTCTTCTTCTCTTCTTCTTTTCTTCTTCTTGCTTCTAGCTTGGGTCCCCTCTCATGATAAATGAAGGGGTCTATTTATAGATTTTCTGGAGTGGCATAGCTTATAGGTGTGAGATCACGGGAAAATAGGGAGTGGTTGAATGGATGACTGATATTGAATCCCTTGATTGTGCACTATTCGTTAGACATTTGAAGGTCTTAATGATGTCGAAATTCAGCAATCTTGGGCTAGTTGGATTTGTCATATCGAGACGCTCGATTCAATTATAAGAACGTCATATTTGGAAACCATTTGGTAACTCGATTTATGCTTGAACTTTTCAAGAGCACTTCGGGTCCTTAATTTGGACTCATTTGGGCTCTGATTGAGTCGAATTTGGTGTCGTTAGGTTCGTATTTTCAAAATGCTCAGTATGATTATAAGTTTATTGAAATCAGAGTTCAGGTGATCCCGAATTGAATTTTTGAAGTTTTCGGGTTAATTTTGCCTCGAGATTTGTGCCCGATAAAGATAATTTTTTGAGGATATATCAATTGCCCCCATATTTTCGGACGTCGAAGCTCCATGAGTCCAAAATATGTGTCAAAAACTTTAGAGGATTTACCATGTGATTTAAAATCCAATCTTGCATATAGGAGCTCTAAATTGCTTTAAAAGTATCGAAATTGAATCTAGAACGCTGAAAAATGCTCCCGGGGACCCAGAAAACATCTGATTTGGCCTTTTTCTGGGGCAAAAATTAGACACGGGAATGCTTGGGAATCCGAACCGGCTAGCCGGCCGCCGTCGGCTGAGCGGAACTGCGCGTCGGGCCCATTGGCCCTTGCTTCGACCCGCCCGCTGCCAATATGGGCTCCTGTGTTCGCTGCGCCCGTGACCCGCATGGCTTGCCCGCGTCTGCCTTTGGCCCTTATGGCTGCTTGCTGGGGCCCACTCCGTGATAGCCTTCGGCTTGCTTGGACCGGCCAGCCCACGCTGTGCCGTGCGTCCGCTAGCGGCCAAGCGCCAGTTGGGTCGGCAGTTGGCTGAATAGACTTAGTATTTTTTTTTAATTGTAAAAATTTTGAAAAATTTCTAAAAAATACTGATAAAATTTTGAAATTTTTTGGAAAAAGCCCAAAAATTCTGGAAGTTTATCATCTTCTTTAAAAAACTATAAATACCCCCTATAGGGCTTGAGAAAAACCTGCACCTTCTCTTCTTCTAGCTTTCTTATATATAGTTGAGGCTTTCCGCTATTTTTCAGTAGGTGACTTTCCCTACTTGAATCGGCGCCCCTCCTATTGTACAGAAGTTGAAGACTTTCCCTCCTTTTCCTTCTTTCTCTCTCATTTTTCTTCCTACTCTAGAGGCTTTCAGCTATCTTTCGTAGATGATTTTCCCTACTCAGATTAACACCCCTCTTTAGTAAA
The DNA here is from genome assembly GCA_016618105.1 of Dendrobium huoshanense. Lineage (NCBI taxonomy): Eukaryota > Viridiplantae > Streptophyta > Magnoliopsida > Asparagales > Orchidaceae > Dendrobium > Dendrobium huoshanense. The sequence continues at coordinate 16,690,616 of CM028350.1, forward strand.
GGAATTAAAATGGGTGATCACACATCTGAAAGAAATCCTCCAGCCAAGGAAGATCGACCTCTGCAGGGATCTGAATGTTCAAAGAAGACTCACAAGGCGCCAAAGACTGACGATGTTATTTCCACCATCACTGAGGATTCTGTCATATCCTTTAGGAAAAATTTTCATTTTCCTAATGATCTGGTAATGAAGGTGCCGACAAGATTTGATCGGGCCTGTTTTCCTCCCCCAGGATATATGACGGTGTACGAATTTAGTTTGCGAGTGGGACTGCGGTTTCCACTGTCTCCTGAATTGATTGACATTTTGACAGTCTATGGAGTGAGTTTATCTCAATTTTCCTATAAGGCCATGTCAATCGTATGGGAATGATTATAATTTTTAGAGATCGTGGAGTGGTGCTATCTTCAGAATGCCTTTCTCGGATGGGGCGTCTCTTTAGTGAGGTACAATGTCACATTTCTTTCAGATCCAAATGGTTGGATATTCATACTCGAGACCCCTCGAAAGGTTGGATTAGCGACTTCTTTTATATGCATAATGATTGGAATCTTCAAGAAAATTGAGAAAAGTTGAAGGAGTTACATGTTCCCCTATACATTGGTGTAGAAGATTTATTGAAGATACTCAAGCTTCCTGACATCGACGCCTTACATTATGAGGTGCGCTATTTGAGCAGATATATAGATAAAGAATATCTTTTCAAAGTGGGATTCAAGAAGGAAGATCACATGCCCTAATGTTAAAGAAGTCTATGAAAGTTCCTGAGGTAGTTCCCCAATCTTCAAAAAATCATTCTAAGCGACTAGAGAGTGAGGGAGATTTTCTTGCATCAAAGAAGAAGAAGGCGAATAAAATTTTGGTGGTCGCTAGCAAAGGTCCTCAAATCTCTCTATGCAAGTCATACATTTCAGAAGATATTTTAAAACATCGGTGCATTGGTTGTTTATGTGCTGAGGAGTTGGTGAATTTGCCTTTCCTTCTATCATTTTGTACATATCTCTTATATATATATATATATATATATATATATATATATATATATATATATATATATATATATATATATATATCTTATACAATTATATTTTTTTTTCTTCAGTTGGAGCAGAAAATTGATTCCAAGCATGAGATGTCCAAAACCTAGAATAACTGGAACACTAAATTTGAAAAGATCAAATACCTTCAGGAAGAATATAAGAAGAAATATGATGGCAAAGTCAAGAAGTTACTGGCGATGGAGGAGCAATTAGTAGAGTGCAGAGCAGAGCTGGTAAACAGGATAAGTTCAGCTTCCTCACAGAACGAGCGGATGGATCGCCTACATATAGAGTTGGTGGATGCATAGGCGATGATCAACTAGCAGGCGAAAGATTAGCAATCCTTAAAGCTGAGAATAAGAGGTTCTAGATTATGCTGTCAAAGAAGGAAGCCCAGTAATTTCCATCTGCAGTCATAGAGGAGTTCAAGAAATCTTATGCGTTCAAGTTAATTATGGAGGATCACATTCAGGAAGCTCGTAATCATATTTATAACATGAAAGTGAAGGCTTTAGAAGCAAAGTGTCAGAGGATGGCTTCATCAAAGGTTTTATGAAGGGCATTTGTGTAGTACAGCGTAAAACTGGAGTGGAGATCGAGGGGTTGACTCCTAGCCAGGCTTCTGATGATCCACCTTCAGATTCTGGTGGTGAAGAATTAGAGAGTGAGTTGCAGTAGGATTTTTCCCTGGAGGAGGATGAGCATGATATTGAGATCCTGTAGGATGACTTTGATATTGTTTTGTACCACTTTATTTTCTTTCTAGTGATTATATGTGTGTTTGATGTTGATGCTTCCATATGATGTACTCGATGTTTAGTGATATATAAAAAAATATTGAAATCTCTCTTTTTTCACATGCATATGGAATTGATCAATTTTTATTCCAATGGATATCTTTACCTATTTGAGGTTGTTAATCAAAGCATTTGCTTGATGATTTTAAACCTGTATGAAAGAGGTCGGATCAAATCCCCCTGGGATTGATCATCCGGTGATTGAGATACAATATAGATTATGTATTTCTCGAATCACGGATAACGATTTTGAGGAGTTTTTTAATCTTTTATAAGAGAAGATAATATCACAACAACATGAACTTCACATTATTGTATTATATAAGATAGAATAACAATATCCTAATATAACTTAGGGATACAGATGAAGCTCCCACAATCAACACACAAAGGTGGTATAAAAAAATAGCATAAAACTTGAAAGATATAAAGCCTAACCACTTGGGGGGACATAACACAAAACAAATACTACCAACAACATAACACCAGACAAATAGTAGTATCAACTCCTACTAATAGTACTTACAAAGGTTGCTCATATTCCAAGTTCATGGGGAGCATTTTTCCACTAGCATCCTTCAGTTTGAAGGTTCCAGGCTTGACCATAACTGCTACCAAATAAGGACCCTTGTAGAGGGGGGCGAGCTTAATACGCTGAGGCCCTTTCCAGTAGCTTTGATGCTTCACAAAACTAAGTCCTCAATGGAGATAGGTTGAGGTTTCACTCTCCCTAATTATAGTGACGAGCAATCCTTTGGTGGTACGCAGCGGTCCTGAGTGAGGCTTCATCTCTTACTTCATGGAGGAGATCTAAATTTGTTATGAGCCTCTCCTCATTATTACTAAAGTCGAAAGTCTGAACCCTATTGCTTGGGACTCCAATATCAACCGGTATGTCTGCTTCTATACCAAAATAGAGGTTATATGGGGTTTCTCCTATAGGAGTCCTAACAGTGGTTTGATAAGCCTAGAGGACATTTGAGAGTTCTTCAGCCCATTTCCCCCTAACTATTCCTAAGCGTGTTTTCAGCCCATTCAGAATTGTTTGATTCATAATCTCTGTTTTCCCATTTGCTTAAGGATGGGAAACAATTGTGTGGATGAGCTGAATATGAAAATCATTACAAAAAGATGTAAAGATCTTCCCAGTGAACTGTGTCCCATTATCAGTGATGACTCTTGCAGGAATGCCAAAGTGATAGATTATATTCTTCCACAAGAACTGCTTAGCATTTGCTTCAGTGATTTTTGCCAAAGGTTCTGCCTCCACCCATTTGGTGAAGTAATCTACAACCAGGATAATGAATTTTCATTGTCTAGTGGCTATAGGGAAGGGTCCCATTATATTGATTCCCCATTGGGAAAATGCTAGGGACTCTGTAGTGATTTAAGCTCCAGAGCGGGTATATGGGTGAGATTAGAATGTAATTGGCAGTTTTCGCACTTTTGAGTAAACTCAAGTGCGTCCTGTTTCATTATAGACCTAGAATCCCTATCTCATGATCTTGTAAGCCAACGCTCTTCCTCCTAGATGTTCTCCACACACTCTTGAATGAACTTCTCTAAGTGAGTAATCAGCTTTTGAAGGTGAAAGACATTTGAGATACGATCCGGTGAAGGCGTTCTTATACAACTCATCACCAATAATGGTGAAATTTGCTGCTTGTCTCTGAAGTCGTGTTACAGCCATGGGCTCTTCAGGTAGTATCCCATCCTGTAGAAAAGACAACATGGGATTGATCCAAGATGCCTCTTTTGATTTATCGATTGATTGTATGACCCACGAATCTTGAATACTTAGAAAGTGGATCTCCTTGATGCACTTTCTTTTATAAACATCTCCTATTACTGATGTAACAAGTTTGAAATGAGTATCTGCTTTTGTATTTTGATCTTGAAGAACATGTATGATATGATGCTTTCTTATACAAGCCAAGAGTAACTTCACAATGCTGTAATATTAGGCCAGTTGTGGATTGTGGATATCAAAAACCTCCTCAACTTAGGAGGCGACTAGTTGAGAATCAGTGTGGACTATTAGATTTTATACCTCACAGTTGATTGCTAGTCTTAATCCAGCAATAAGGGCCTCATATTCTGTGGTGTTATTTGTTGTCGAGAACTTGAATCAGAGCCCATACTCAAGGGTGACTTTCTATGGAGAGATTAACATAATTCCAGCCCCAGCGCGAGAACTTCCAGAAGCTCCATCCACATACAATATCCAGCATGGTAGAGAAGGTGAAGCACTTGATTGAACATCGGATGCTGGGATGGTGCACTCAACTACAAAGTCTGCTAGTGCTTGAGATTTAATATCGGGCCTAGGCAAGTAATGAAAATCAAATTCTTCCAATTCTACAAACCATTTAACGAGCCTACCCGATGCTTCTGACTTTCGCATAATACTTTTCAGTGGTAGATTTGTGTAAATCCCAATTGAATGGGCTTGAAAGTAAGGGCGTAGTAATGCCAATGCTGTCTTATCTTCTAGAGGATAACGTCTCTCTATTTCAGATAGAATTTTACTAACATAATAGATGGGTCATTTTACAACATTTTCTTCTCATACCAAGACTGAACTAATGGTTTGGGCAGAAACAGCCATATATAAATACAATTTTGCTCCTGGTATTGATTTAGAAAGTAGTAGCGGGGATGCCAAATACTTTCATAAATATTCAAAGGTTTCTTGGCATTCATCGGTCTATTGAAATCCAGAGCTACGATCATCTCTAAGTACCTTGAAAAATGGCAGATATTTATCTCTAGAACGTGCCAGGAAATGAGATAGTTCTACAATTCTCCCATTTAACCTTTGGACCTCCTTGAAATTCTTCGGTGGCACCATATCCCTTAGCATCTTAATCTTCTCGGGATTAGCTTCAATCCCTTTGTGGGTTACCATAAACCCCAAAAATGTTTCAGAAGTGACTCCAAAGGCGTATTTAGTGGGGTTAAGTCGCATGTTATAACGTCTCAGTAAGTGGAAGCACTGTTCTAAGTCAGAGATATGTTGAGATTTTTTAAGACTTTTCACCAACATATCATCCATGTACACCTCCATAGTATGCCCAATAAGGTTTTTGAAAACCTTATTCATGAGACGCTGATAAGTGGCTCCAGCATTTTTGATCCCAAAGGGCATCACCCGATAACAGTATAACCCTTTGTCTATTTGAAAAGCTCTTGCTTCTTCATCAATAGAATTCATCTTTATTTGATTATAGCTAGAGTAGGAATCCATAAAGCTCAACATTTGATGCCTAGAGGTTATATCGACTAACTGGTCAGTACGAGGAAGCAGAAAGCTATCTTTTGGGTAGGCTTTTTTGAGATATATATAATCTATAACATTCTCCAAGCTCCACTCCCCTTCTAAACCATGATAACATTTGTCAACCAAGTGGGATAGTGAACTTTTCGTATAAATATGACATCCCAAAGTTTTTCCAGCTCCTGCTAGATCACTTACTGATGATCTGGAGCAAAGTTTCATTTCTTCTAGATAATCAGTTTGCACGTCGGATTGATTTTGAGGGAGTGCACTATCATTTCGGAGTCGATTCCGGGCATATATGCTAGAATCCATGTAAAAATATCCTGATTTTCACTTAGAAAATCTATGAATTTTTTCTTCTATCGTCTAAGAGAGTGATCCAATATGCAGTGAGGTCTTCTACAGGGTAAGCTCTTTGAGAATATCTTCTCTCTGGAGATTGAAGTCCTTGATGCTCAGGATAACCGTTGGACGTGGCTTAACCTACCTAAGATAGCAAGTTTGTGCTATTTGTTGATCTCTGTATACTACAATGACTCCTATCGGGGTAAGAAACTTAAGCTTGAGGTGAGGGATAAAGGCGATGATCCCAAAAGTTAACTGGAGCGGCCTCCAAATATAGTATTATAAAAAGATTCTAACTTTATGATGATAAATTGAATGGAGTGTGTAGTCTGTCGAGAAAATTCTCCAAGTACATCTGGGAGACTGATTAACCCTTTTGCTCGTACAGGTCGATTATCAAATTCATATAAAGAACCTTTAGTAGGCTGAAGCTTTTCTCTTAAGAGACCCATGTTAAGAAAAGTGGAGTAGAACAGGTCATTTATAGAGCTTCCATTGTCCATAAGAATTCTTTTAATATCGTAACATGGGTCACCTATCCCCGCATTAATCACAAGCGGGTCTTGATGAGGGGTTTTTACTCACTCCAAATAAAAATTGTCAAAGGTGATAGAGTGATCTATATGAGCCTTCTTTAGCATCGGATTTTCATCTACAGCCAAAAAAACTTGGTCAGATAGGAAGGGGCCTCCTGCGAATGTTTTAATTTCACAAACTATTCTTCGGTTATTCACCGGTTATCTTTGTTGCTGATTTTTCCCCCAACGGGATGAGCTTCCTCTCGGATAGGTGAATCCTGAATAAATTGTCAAAGATAACCTTGGCGAATAAGTCTTTTAATCTCCTCCTTGAGTTTCCTACAGGCCTCGGTAGTGTGGCCACAACTACAATAAAAATGATAGTACTGATCTTAATTTTTTGTGTTCGGCTTCAAAGGATGTGGCCATTTCACTGTATCTTGATCTCGAACAGCCATTAATATATTTTTTTGAGATGTGTTGAGTGGAGTATACTCCTTCTCTTGTCAAGGTTCTCGTTGTGGCAATGGAGGCCTAAGAGGTAGATTGTTCTTCCCTTGCTTCTTCCATTATGAGGATGAATTATCTATTCCAAGTGCACCCTTGCACTTCCTGCTGGTTTGCTTAAACTATTTTCTATGATCATTTATAGCCTCATCTGCAGAGATTTATGACTTCACACGATGGATCAATCAGCATATGAATGAACAGTATTACGCATGAGTGCTGAATAGAAGGGGCGAGGATGAAGGCCTCTAAGAAAGACCCCTCTGAGAAATATAGAGTCTACTCCTAAAATCTGTCGGGCCTCAGTGGAAAATCACTGAAAATATTCCTTCAATTGTTCTCCCTCATTTTGACGGATCCCAGAGAGGTGGAAAGAATCCTTAGCAAATCTTTGATTGCCTACAAACTGTATGACGAACACTTTGGCCAATTTGATAAATAAAGGGATCGTTCTGGACGGAAGTGAATAAAACCATGTTCGAGCCTGTCCTTTAAGGGTGGTAGGAAAAATCTGACACATGAGTGCGTCTGAGGCTCACGGATGAGACGAGTCTCCAGACGAAAATCATTTGCCTCATATCTCCTCCGGGGAACTCCCAGACGAGTCTCAAACATCCCAGATGAGTCTCACTGTCGAAGCATTTGCCTCATACCTCTACCAGGGAACTCTTCCCGCACTAATCTCGGTTGTTCATGATGGAGGGCATTATGAGGGAGCTCAGTAATGTGTGGTTGGGCTAAATATTTTAAGAGATTTGGAGGAATGCGAGGTTGACTAGTTGTGGGCAAAGGATGTGTAGAACTTGATGTATTGGCAAGCTCATTATCCTGACGTAACTGCGAATGCCTCCTTGGTGGTGGAGGAGGAATCTCTACTTGAAGATGTTCAAGTTGAACATCTTTGGCGAGTGGTGGATCTCAAGGGAGAAGAATTTCCTCCCATTTTGCTAGTGATGGCTGCCGAGTCTCTCGCAAGAGTTGAAGGATCTCATTCAAAGATTCTTCCATCTTTCGGATCATCTCTTCTAAGGAAGGTCCCGAGGTTTCTTCTTCAGTAGCATTTTTTCCCTCAGGGTAGAAAGAGATAGATATAGGGCGTCTATAATTCATAGACTAATTTCTGGACTTATGAGAGTTGGAACGAGAAGCCCCAATGATACGACTACTATGCCTGTTGACCATTATAGCAATACTTGAAGTTGTGGGATAATATTTCCCACAGACGGCGCCAAACTGTTGCGGCCTAGAATATACACGGCGGTAGAGTTAGAAAATTTCTATCTAAGCATTATACAAATATCTAGCACACAAACAGAGGAGAAATAATAACACCAGGATTTTTATGTGGAAAACCCTGAAAGTGGAAAAACCATGGGGCCATGCCTAGTTGAAAGAGTTACACTAGTGTTTGCTTGGAATATAAGAGGCTGACTCATCCTTAAAATTTAGAACGATTAGATTACAATGAATCACTTCTTGATTGAAATCAAGATACAATGTTGAGCAGAGTTCCGGTATCACTTGGAGATCGGGCAAAATTCTGGCGTCACTTGAGTGTTAGGTTGAATTCTCTCGTCTATTGGGCGTTGGGAAGAATTCTAGCGTCATTTGGGCATTCAGAAGAATTTTGGCGTCACTTGGGCATCCGACAAAATTTTGACATCACTTTGGCATCCAGTGGAATTCCGGCGTCCCTCGGGTGTCGGGCCGAATTTCGGCGGTGGTCATGGAGGAGTTTCTTTCCTCCAACCCTTCTCTTCTTCTTATCTTCTTCTTCTCTTCTTCTTGCTTCTAGCTTGGGTCCCCTCTCATGAGAAATGAGGGGTCTATTTATAAATTTCCTAGAATGGCATAGCTTGTAAATAGGTGTGAGATCAGGGGAAAAAAGGGAGTGGCCGAATGGACGGCCGATATTGAATCCCTTGATCATGCACTGTTTGTTAGACATTTGAAGGTCTTAATGATGCCAGAATTCAGTGATCTTGGGCTCGTTGGATTTGTCTCGTCGAGCTGCTTGATTTGATTATAAGAATGTCATATTTAAAAATTGTTTGGTAACTTCAATTATGGTTTAAACTTTCTAATAGTGCTTTAGGTCCTTGATTTGGACTCATTTGGGCTCGAATTGAGTCGAAATTCTTGTCATTGGGTTCGTATTTCCAAAATGCTCAATTTGCTGAAATTGGAATTCAGGTGATCCCGAATTTAATTTTTAAAGTTTTGGTTGAATTTGCCTCGAGATTCGTGCCCGATCAAGATAATTTTGTGAGTATATATCAATTTTAAAATGATAAAAGGAAAAAAAATCAATAAGTTCAAATTACAACCGCATAATTATAATAACATCCGAATTATATTATCACCCCTTCGTTTGCCACATATCCGTTTTTTTGTTAAGAATATGTATGATATAAAAAAGAGATATCTTTAATTTTATTAATTGTTATAAATGATAAGATAACATAAAATTTTAAAGAATTGACAAGGAATAAAAATGTGTATTAAGGATGAAGGTCAAAAAAATACTTTTCTTAGAAGATGATATTCAACAAAGGTAGATGAAATATTTTGCTAAATTTTTTAATGAAAATTGTGAAATTAAGATTGACTATAATGACCTTAGCACCTAAATGAAAATAAAGATATATATATTTTTATCAGAATATTAGTAAATCCGAAGTTAGAGAGGCTTTAAAGAAAATGAAGGGTGGAAACGCTGTTGGACCTGATGATATTCCAATAGAGGTGTGGAAATACTTAGGAGATGAAGGAATTTCTTGGCTTACTAAATTTTTTAATACTATTTTGAAGACTAAAAAGATACTAGATAAGTGGAGAATGAGTGTGTTAATTCCTATTTTTAAGAATAAAGGTGATGTACAAGATTGTGCGAATTATAGAGGAATTAAGTTAATGTGTCATACTTTAAAACTATGGGAGTGAGTTATGGAGCATAGATTACAGCATGATGCTAATATTTCTCAAAATTAATTTGGATTCATGCCGGGTAGGTCAACTATGGAAGCCATATATTTATTAAGAGGTTTGATGGAGAACTAAAGAGAAAATAAGGAAGATTTATATATGATATTTATTGCTTTAGAAAAAGCATATGATAAAGTTCCAAGAGAAGTGCTATGGAGAGTTCATGAAAAGAAAGGAGTTAATATATAATGCTTATATTCAAATCATTAAAGATATGTATGCAGGAGCTATTACTTGTGTTCAAACACAATGTGGTTTTTGTGGTTTGACCAAGTATTTCCCTATTTCGGTTGGGTTACATCAAGGATCATCCTTAAGTCTGTATCTTTTTGCTTTAGTCATGGATGTTCTCACTTAACATTGCAAGAGGATGTACCTTGGTGTATGCTTTTACTGATGATCTTCTTCTTGCTGATAAGACTAGAGAGAGAGAGTTGAAAGTATACTTGAATTATGGAGAGAGTCTCCTTAGATGGTTTGGTCACATAAAACTGCAGCCTTCCAATGAGAAGTTTAAGAGAGTAGAGGTATTAGATTTGACTTATGTTAAGAGAGGTAAAGGCAGACCTAAAAAGACTTGGTTAGAAAATATTAGGAATGACCATTCATTATTAGATTTAAATGAGAATTTGTCCTTTAATAGAACACAATGGAGAAAAAAGATTCATGTACTCGACCCCACGTAGTGGGATAAAGGCTTGATGTTGTTGTTGTACAAGGAATAAAAACAAAAAAATAGATTATATATAATCCGATAAAGAAAAATCATGATATTTAAGTGCAAATAATTAAGTGGAATTATAGAAATATAGTATTTTAAATAATTGAATAATGTTTAACAATAATATAATATTTTAAAAATATGATATTCAGTTAAATTAAAATCATGAATAATATCATTAAAATCATATTAACCATCTCAATAAAAAACTTAATTTATTCCTAATGCCACAATCATTTAAAATTTATATTTATATATACGCGTGTGTGGAATTATTGTTATTTTCTATATTAGATTTTATAGATTAATTAAAGCAAGTGAAATATGAAATGGGTAAGGTATAACCTCAAATTCTTATTTCAATCACATGAATATATATATATATATATATATATATAAACAAATGATTTTAAATCAAGTAATATATAATTATTTCTCATTTAAGTAAATAAATAAATAATTTAAATTTCCTAATGCCTCTTAGTCTTTCTTTATATTTACCATTTTATTTAATTTTAATTATTCAAACATTAATCTCAATCTTTCATTTTTAATTATTATAATTATAATTAATTAATAATTATAACTTTATTCATAAAGTTAATGTATTAATTAAGTAACAATGTATTAACACCTCTATAATATGTAATTATTTTTCAATTAAACAAATAAATAAGTAAATTCTTTAAATTCCCTATTGACATTTTATTTTGTTTATATTTATTAAATATCCATTTGTATTCTTCTATACATACCCTATGCTTTATATTCCTTTTTTAATAGCCTTAATTTTAATTTTACTTATTCAAATAAAATTATAGCATTTGATTTATCATTTTTTATAATTAATTAATAATTTTAAAGATAATTCATTTATAATTACTTTTATTTAAGAAAATAAATGAACAAATCCTATGAATTCACTAATGTCTCTTAGTCTTCCTTTATCTTTAATAAATACCCATTCATATTCCTTAATCTTAAACCTAATTTTTTTAATGATCTTAACTCATATACTAGGATTTCATTTTAACTATTCAAATTAAATTATGAGCTTTGATTTATTATATTTAATATTTAATTAGTAATTTTAAAAACAATTAATATATAATTATTTTTTATTTTAGCAAATAATGAATAATTTTTTAAAATTCAATAATGACTCTTAGTATTCCTTTATATTTATTAAATATCCATTTTTATTTCTCTATTTATATCCTATGCTCCATATTCCTTTTTTTTTATAGTCTTAAATCATATAAATCATATAGTAGAACATAGAACGGGAGGTTTGAAAACCACAACACTCAAGCAAAGAAAGAAAATCTACATCGCAATTTGATGGCAATCCACAACATTCAAATTGAGCCAGATATTTTAGGTAAATATCTCATGTTAATGAGAGATTTCAATCCGTAAAATTTTAGGATTACAAGAGTCAGATATTCTGGGTAAAGAATTATAGTAAAACAGATATAATTCCAATATCAATTTATAATAAAATGTTATAATGAGATATTTTTGGTGCGACAAGCGGTACTGAAACAGTCGGGTTTGATAGCCGTTGAAGGGCAGGATGGAGTAGTAACTGCTCGGCTATAAATGCATGTGTTGGGAAAGATATTTTCTTCATTACAGCATGGTGCAACAATCGGAAGTGAAATGACATCGTGCGCCAACCAAAAGTGAAACGGCTGGGTGTGATAATAATTGGAACAGTCTTGTGGAGATGAAGTCGCTGGGCTGTAAAGTGGGGAAAATTATTAGGTCCTGACACTGGACCTAAAAATAGATTCGGATATTCAATTAAAATTTGCTATGTGAACTGCACTTTGACTGTACTTTTTGACTGCATTTTGACTGTGCTTTACCTACGCTTCAGATTAAATGACCGTTTGCTCTTCAGATCATTGATGGTGGTGCTGGCTTTGGCTTCCCTGAGATGCCAGAGCAAGCCTTGTCAGTTGAAAGGATAATATCATTGGCATTCAAGCTGCCAACATAAATGCAATCCGCAGAACAAAATATTTTATCTATTTTTTATCTCGGCAACTATTTTGGATGTAAAGCAGTTTTAAAAATTGGAATTAATTGATGGTTTTATATTTTTAATGGCTTATTAATTAAGCAGTGTTATTGTGCTATTAATTATTAAATAATTATTATATATTTTTAGATTTAATAAATATTTATAATATAATAAAGAGTTTGGATAATATTTTAAGAAATAAAATTAAAGGTCAATCTAGATTGAGTATGACCACTTTTATAATAGTAGTATTAAATAGTATAAATTTGTAGCCAACAAATTATATTTATTTTAAAATAACAAAAGTAAATAAATGAATAAATAAATATTTTATAGCAAGTGATCTTTCAGGTACATTTAAAAATTTGTAGCCACCAAATTATATTTATTTTAAAATAATGGTAGAAAAGAAATGAAAAAATAAATGTTTTATGAAAAGCGATAAATGATAGAATTTGAAGAATTATATATGGACATTGTAGATTAATTTAAAATTTATAGATGAACAATCAATATTTGAAATAATAAATGAATAAGTAATAGAATTTGAAGAGTCATATATGGACGTTGCAGATTAATTTAAAATTTGTAGATGAATAATCAAGATTTGCTATGAGTGGAATCCCAAGCAATTTTAAATATTACTAGTAAAAATGCCCGTGCATTAAATGCACGTTAATAAAAAAATATAAATAAAAATTCATATTATAAATATTTTAATTATATTATCATTATAAACATGAAAAATTTTATCATTATAAATAATTATAATCATTATGATAAGTTTTATATGATTAGATACGTAATTTTATATGATACATGGATTTTGTTTTATTCATGAATTATTTTGATAGTAAATTCTGTTTATTAGTTAATAAACAATCTATTTATTTTTTAAGTGAAATTTTCTTGAAAGTTATAGGTTCTTTTTTTAATTGCAAATTAATAAAATTTTAAACATTAATACTAAATAAAAAGATTTAATAGAATAAATTTGAGAGAAAATTACTTTGTTATTCATATATTTCATTTAAAATAATAATTTTATTTTTATAAATTTATTTCTACAACTAATTTTAAAATCAAATTACCAACAAGAAAGTTGGTAATATAATATATTTGATAAGAGTAAGTTTTTTGGAATAAGGAAATTATTGCAGTAAAATGTGATATACTACCTCAGGTTTTTGGTATACTTAGCAAATGGGGATTTTCTCTTCCTATCTTTAATTCTTTTGAAGATTTTATAAAGGTCTTGAAGGACCTTGCATCTTCTGATACAGTAACCGGTAATCTTTATTGTTCTGTTATATTTTTTTGTTGGAAAAGCAGATGTAAGATAGTTCATGGCGGTTTGGAGGATAATGTTACTGTTATAGCAATTTCTTCTAGTTCATTTGCACGTGCATTAAATGCACGTGAATAAAGAATAAAAATTAAAAATTTATTTAATAGTATTTTAAATATATTATTATTCTTAAAAAATATTAAGTTTATCACTGTTAGTAATAATTGTTGCGTGTTAGAAAATACGCGGAGGTAGAGTTTATGAATTTGCGTCCGAGCGTTGCACGTAAGTTTAACACACAAACAGAAAAATAGATTGAACACCAAGGTTTTTTACGTGGAAAACCCAAAAAGGGAAAAAACCACGGGGCCTCGCCTAGTTGTAAAGTTCCACTAGTGATTTTGCAGATTACAGATGGCTGATTCGTCCCACAAGTTGGGATAATCAGAATACAATTTGTTTCTTCTAGTGAGGTTACAAAATTTCTGCGAATTCCTGGCGTTTCTCCAAAATCCGGCAGAGTTCCGGCGTCTTCAGGCGGCAGGAAGAGTTTCGGCGGTGGTCGAGGAGGTGAGAAATCTCCTTTTCCCCTTTCTCCTCTTCTTCTTCTCTCTTCTGCGAGTTCCTGGTGTTTCCTGAAAGTCCGTCAGAGTTCCGGTGCCTTCAGGCGGCAAGAAGAGCTCCGGCGGCGGTGGTCGAGGAGGTGAGGAATCTCCTTTTCTCCTTTCTCCTTTTCCTTCTCTTCTTCTTCTCTCTCTTCACTTGAGCCCTTTGGTGTAGAATGAGGGCTCTATTTATAGTTTTTCTGGAGTGGCACAGCCCGTAAATAGGCGTGAGATCAAGGGCGAATTGGGAGTGATCCGAATGGACGGCCGATATCGAATCCTTCGATCATGCACCGTTCGTTGGACATTTGAAGGCCTTAATGATTTCGGAATTTGATGATCTTGAGCTCGTTGGATTCGTCTCGTCGAGCCGTTCGATTCGAGTATAAGCTCGTCAAAATCGGAGACCGTTTGGTAACTCAAATTGCGGTTTGAACCTTCCAACAGCGCTTCGAACCTTTGATTCGGACTCATTTAGGCTCGAATTGGGTTGATCTTGGTGTCGTTGGGTTTGTATTTCCGAGATGCTCAGTTTGACTGTAAGCTCTCTGAAATCGGAGTTCATATGCTCCCGAAATTAATTTTTGAAGTTTCCAACTAGGTTTTGCCTCGAGATTCGTGCCCGATCAAGATGATTTTGCGATGCCGTATCAGTTGCCCCCCTATTTTCAGACGTCAAAGCATTAGGAGTCTGAAAATATGTGTTTCGAAAATTTGTATCAGCCAGAATGCCGAAAATTGCGTTTCGAAATTAACATCTTGCTTGAACTATATCATAAAAGTCCCATTGAGTTTCAAAAGTATCAAAATCGATCCCGGAACGTCAAAAAACGTGTCCGGGGACCCCAAAATTGTCGGAATTGGACTTGTCGGGGCGAAAAAATGGGCTCGGGACAAGCTGGGCAGCCGAACCGGCCGGACCGGCCGGCCGGCCTCCGCCGCCACCGCCGGCGGCAGGGACCGCGCGGCACGCACGGCGGCCGCGCGCGATGGACCGCGCGCGATGGACCGCGCGCGATGGACCGCGCTCACGCGGTCTCGCGAGCCCGTGCTTGGGCTCGCCCGAACCTGGGCTGTGCCCGCGCGTGGCTCTCCCGCGCCTGGGCATGAGGGCCTGCCGCGTGCGGCTTGTCATGGCCGGCCGCGATCCGCGGTCTCTGACCGCGGATTGGTGAGCTGGCCGCGCGAAACGGCGCATCCGTTCGGCTGTACCGCCATTGTGGGCCCCGTTTACGTCCAAAAATAGCTTTTTTGCTATTTTTAGGTCCGAAAAATTCCAAAAAAATGTCAAAAAATTGCAAAAAAATTAAAAAAAATTTTCTAAAAAAGGAAAATTTTGAAATTGGTAGTAACTTCCCCCTTTTTCTCCAAAACCTATAAATAGGCCTCTCAAGCCTTTGAAGAATTTGCAACTTCTCTTTCTTTCTCCCTCCGGTTTACTGGTGATAGAAACCTACAGGATTTCTTCCTCCCCCTCCGGTTTACTGGCGATAGAAACCTACGGGATTTCCTCCTCCCCCTCCGGTTTACTGGCGATAGAAACCTACGGGATTTCTTCCTCCCCCTCCGGTTTACTGACGTTTGAGGCTTCCGTTATTTGCGAGTTGGAATCTTTTCCTACTCGAATAGCGCCCCTCCTTGCGTGCAGAAACCTACAGGATTTCCTTTCCATCTGAGCGGAGGTTTGTTGGCGATGGACGATCGAGTTGAAGCCCGTTAGTAGTCAACGATCGAGTGTGGAGGCAAAGGGGAGAGTTCGAGAATGCGTTGCGAGAAGCCGATGACGCGTAGTAGTCTGCCGACGAGCAGAAGTCTGACGACAGGAAGAAGTCTGACTTTGGGTAGAAGACCGACGAAAATTCGTCGACGACTAGGAGTCTGGCGACGAGTAGAAGTCCGCTGACGAGCAGAAGTCCGACGTCGGGTAGGAGTCCACTGACGAGCAGAAGTCCGACGTCGGGTAGAAGTCCGCTGACGAGCAGAAGTCCGACGTCGGGTAGAAGTTTAACATCGGGTAGAAGACCGATGAAGATTCGTCGACGAGCAGAAGTCTGACAACGAGTAGAAGTCCGCTGACGAGCAGAAGTCCGACGTCGGGTAGAAGTCCGCTGACGAGCAGAAGTCCGACGTCGGGTAGACGTTCAACGTCGGGTAGAAGACCGACGAAGATTCGTCGACGAGCAGAAGTCTGACGACGAGTAGGAGTCCGCTGACGAGCAGAAGTCCGATGTCGGGTAGAAGTCCGCTGACGAGCAGAAGTCCGACGTCGGGTAGAAGACCGACGAAGATTCGTCGACGAGCAGAAGTCTGACGACGAGTAGAAGTCCGCTAACGAGCAGAAGTCCGACGACGAGTAGGAGTCCGCTGACGAGCAGAAGTCCGATGTCGGGTAGAAGTTCAACGTCGGGTAGAAGACCGACGAAGATTTATCGATGAGCAGAAGTCTGACGACGAGTAGAAATCCGCTGACGAGCAGAAGTCCGACGTCGGGTAGACGTTCAACGTCGGGTAGAAGACCGACGAAGATTCGTCGACGAGCAGAAGTCTGACGACGAGTAGGAGTCCGCTGACGAGCAGAAGTCCGACGTCGGGTAGAAGTCCGCTGACGAGCAGAAGTCCGACGTCGGGTAGAAAACCGACGAAGATTCGTCGACGAGCAGAAGTCTGACGACGAGTAGAAGTCTGCTAACGAGCAGAAGTCCGACGACGAGTAGGAGTCCGCTGACGAGCAGAAGTCCGATGTCGGGTAGAAGTTCAATGTCGGGTAGAAGACCGACGAAGATTTGTCGACGAGCAGAAGTTCGACGTCGGGTAGAAGACCGACGAAGATTCGTCGATGAGCAGAAGTCTGACGACGAGTAGAAGTCCGCTAACGAGCAGAAGTCCGACGACGAGTAGGAGTCCGCTGACGAGCAGAAGTCCGATGTCGGGTAGAAGTTCAACGTCGGGTAGAAGACCGACGAAGATTCGTCGATGAGCAGAAATCTGACGACGAGTAGAAGTCCGCTGACGAGCAGAAGTCCGACGACGAGTAGGAGTCCGCTGACGAGCAGAAGTCCGACGTCGGGTAGAAGTTCAACGTCGGGTAGAGGTCCTATCCGAGGTTGTATGTCAGAACATTTGTTTGATGACATTAACCTGTATAGAAGAGATCGAGAGAATCCACCAAGGATGTAAGACCTATCCGAGGTTGTATGTCAGAGCCTTGCTCGATGACGTTAACCTGTGTGGATGAGGCCAGGAGAATTCACCAAGGATGTAAGACCTATCCGAGGTTGTATGTCAGAGCCCTGCTCGACGACGTTAACCTGTGTGGATGAGGTCAGGAGAATCCACTAAGGATGTAAGACCTATCCGAGGTTGTATGTCGGAGCCCTGCTCGACGACGTTAACCTGTGTGGAAGAGGTCGAGAGAATCCACCAAGGATGTAAGACCTATCCGAGGTTGTATGTCGGAGCCCTGCTCGACGACATTAACCTGTGTGGATGAGGTCAGGAGAATCCACCAAGGATGTAAGACCTATCCGAGGTTGTATGTCGGAGCCCTGCTCGACGACGTTAACCTATGTGGAAGAGGTCGAGAGAATCCACCAAGGATGTAAGACCTATCCGAGGTTGTATGTCGGAGCCCTGCTCAACGACGTTAACCTGTGTGGATGAGGTCAGGATCAAATCCCCCTGGGATTGATCGTTCGGTGATTGAGATATAATATGGATTGTGTATTTCTCGAATCACGGAGAAAGAGTTTGAGAAGTTTTTTCTTATCTTTAATAAGAGGAAAAATCATATTACAACAACATGAACATTCTATTACTGCATTACGTAAGCATAGTACAATAGTTCCCTGGTACGACTTACAAATTACAAAGTACTCAACACACAAGATCTTCGCACGGTGACAATACGACAACATTCAACTTGAAAGAAGATATTAGAGATATCAAAGTGACACTCAACTCAACATAAAAATGAGAACAAGACAAGTAATATTTGTTAATACAAATACACAAAGTGCGTGAT
This sequence comes from Dendrobium huoshanense, assembly GCA_016618105.1. NCBI lineage: Eukaryota > Viridiplantae > Streptophyta > Magnoliopsida > Asparagales > Orchidaceae > Dendrobium > Dendrobium huoshanense. The sequence continues at coordinate 16,708,752 of CM028350.1, forward strand.
CATTCAATCTCTTCAACCATTTGAACATTATTCAATGGTTGTCTTTGTTGTTGATTCTGCCCCCCAGTCGCCAACTTCATCTCGGGTTGGTGTATTCTTGATGAATTGTTGGAGATATCCTTGTCGGATCAGTCTCTCAACTTCTTCCTTGAGCTGCCAACATGCTTCAGTAGTGTGCCCACGGCTACGGTGGAAGTGGCAATATTGCTCCTGGTTTCCGACGTTGGGCTTCAAAGGGTGTGGCCATTTCACGTTCTCCTGATCCCGGATGGCCATTAATACATTTGCTTGGGATGTATTGAGTGGGGTGTACTCCTTTTCTTGGCGAGGTCCTCGTCGTGGTGACGGAGACCTATGAGGTAGATTATTCTTCTCATGCTTTTTCTGCTGTGAGAAAGAATTATCCATCCCAGGTGCACCTTTGCGCTTCCCGCTGATTTGCTCAAACTGTTTCCTGTGAGCATTTATAGCTTCATCCGCAGAGATTTGTGCCTCCACGCGATGGATCAAGTCAGCGTACGAATGGACGGTGTCTCGCATAAGGGCCGAATAGTAGGGGCTAGGACGAAGACCTCCAAGAAAGACCCCTCTGAGTAATTCAGGGTCTACTCCTGGAATCTGTCGTGCTTCAGTGGAAAATCGTTGAAAATACTCCTTCAACGATTCTCCCTCATTTTGGCGAATCCCGGAGAGGTGGGAAGAATCCTTAGCAATTCTTCGATTGGCCACAAATTGTTCGACGAATACTTTTGCCAATTTGACAAAAGAGGGGATCGTTCCAGGTGAAAGCGAGTAGAACCATGTTCGGGCCTGTCCTTTAAGGGTGGCGGGAAAGACCTGGCAGAGGAGTGCGTCTGATGCTCGTTGAATATGCATGATGGTTCTGTAGTAGTCGATATGCTCATATGGGTCGGTCGTCCCGTCGTAGGACTCAACATTTGGCACTTTGAATCCTACTGGAATGGGGTGCTGAAGAATGGCTTCCGTTAGAGGTGATGATTCCTGAAAATTCCTCTGTCGGAGAGCATGCCTCACATCTCCTCGGGGGAACTCTTCCCGTACCAATTTTTGCAGTTCGCGACGCAGGACATTGTGAGGGAATCCCGCGATGTGTGGTTGGGGAGAGCCTTCGGGGAGATCCGAAAAAATGCGAGGATGTGTTGAACTCGCTGTATCGGCAAGTTCATCTTCCTGTTGTGATTGAGGATGTGGAGGAAGACGAATTTCTTCTTGTCGACGCTCGAATTGAATATCTTCAACCCTTGGTGGATCCCGAGGGGGAAGGATCTCCTCCAACGTCGGCTGTCGATCATCTCGTAGGAGTTGGAGGATCTCGTTTTGCGATTCTTCCATCTTCCGGATTCTTTCTTCTAAAGAATGTCCCAAAGTCCCATCTCCGGCAGCATTCTGCCCCCCAGGGTGAAAAGATACTGACATTAGTCGTCTATGGTTAATAGACGAATTTCTGGACTGATGAGAGTTGGAGCGAGAAGCTCCAACTAAACGACTGCTGCGCCTATTCACCATCGTAGCAGTATTCGAAGTAGTGGGATGGTGTTTCCCACAGACGGCGCCAAACTGTTGCGTGTTAGAAAATACGCGGCGGTAGAGTTTATGAATTTGCGTCCGAGCGTTGCACGTAAGTTTAACACACAAACAGGAAAAGAGATTGAACACCAAGGTTTTTTACGTGGAAAACCCAAAAAGGGAAAAAACCACGGGGCCTCGCCTAGTTGTAAAGTTCCACTAGTAATTTTGCAGATTACAGATGGCTGATTCGTCCCACAAGTTGGGATAATTAGAATACAATTTGTTTCTTCTAGTGAGTTTACAAAATTTCTGCGAATTCCTGGCGTTTCTCCAAAATCCGGCAGAGTTCCGGCGTCTTCAGGCGGCAGGAAGAGTTTTGGCGGTGGTCGAGGAGGTGAGAAATCTCCTTTTCCCCTTTCTCCTCTTCTTCTTCTCTCTTCTGCGAGTTCCTGGTGTTTCCTGAAAGTCCGTCAGAGTTCCGGTGCCTTCAGGCGGCAGGAAGAACTCCGGCGGCGGTGGTCGAGGAGGTGAGGAATCTCCTTTTCCCCTTTCTCCTTTTCCTTCTCTTCTTCTTCTCTCTCTTCACTTGAGCCCTTTGGTGTAGAATGAGAGCTCTATTTATAGTTTTTCTGGAGTGGCACAGCGCGTAAATAGGCGTGAGATCAAGGGCGAATTGGGAGTGATCCGAATGGACGGCCGATATCGAATCCTTCGATCATGCACCGTTCGTTGGACATTTGAAGGCCTTAATGATTTCAGAATTTGATGATTTTGGGCTCGTTGGATTCGTCTCGTCGAGCCGTTCGATTTGAGTATAAGCTCGTCAAAATCGGAGACCGTTTGGTAACTCAAATTGCGGTTTGAACCTTCCAACAGCGCTTCGAACCTTTGACTCGGACTCATTTGGGCTCGGATTGGGTTGATCTTGGTGTCGTTGGGTTTGTATTTCCGAGATGCTCAGTTTGACTATAAGCTCTCTGAAATCGGAGTTCATATGCTCCCGAAATTAATTTTTGAAGTTTCCAACTAGGTTTTGCCTCGAGATTCGTGCCCGATCAAGATGATTTTGCGATGCCGTATCAATAATAATTATTAATTATATTAATGAAGAATAACATATTTTTATTAAAATCATAATAAAGAAAATATATTAATTTAATTTTACAATTCCATAGTAAAAAATACATATGTTTTCTCTATATAACAAATATTATCATAAAAATAATCAATTCATATTTAGAATAAAAGCTCAAAAATATCATTATAAATATGTCATGCTAATCTAAAATAATAAAAGAGATAACAAATTTATCTTATTTCATTCACAAAAGAACATCTCATCTATAATAAAATTTTACTATCTTACAAAAATTTCTTTAAAGGCAATTTTGATGGTGAAATATGCATATCCAATGGTGATGAGATTAATTATTTGAAGCACAACAAACAAAATAGGAGCAAAGAAGCAAAAACCCATGAAGAAACATTTTGTTATCATTCTTAAAAATTTAGAAAATAAATAAAAGAAGCAATATTAAATGATAAAATAGAAGAACAAGCTTGCATACAAGTATTTGAAGGAGTCGTAGATAACTGGGAAGCATGCAAGTCGAGACACAGTCCATCCATTGCAGAAGAAAGATGAAGACGACTGGAGCCAAATGACCATATGAAAGTTTCATCAATAGGCAAGCACCACCAGGGGCGGAGCGATTTTTTTCAAGTGGGGCACAAATCATTAAAGTAGCAAAAAATATCTCACATTAAATTTTTTTTAAATCCAAAAAATGAATAATCAAACAAATTACTAAAAGTAAACAAAAGTTGAAGCAGTTTTCACTTTTATCCCAAATTTACTAAATCTGAAACAATATTTTCTATCCTAATAGACTAATAAATGTGAATAAATTGCTGACCGGTACCCAGAAACAAAAGCCCATACGCCAAAAGTTTTCTCCAAAAACATAAGACCACTCAAAAAAACAAATCAGAAGATCATAATCAACCACAATCATGAAAAGGTAAAAAGATTTTACTGTCAAAATCTGCTACCAGATGCAGACATCAAACGTATGGAAGAGTTTGGGGTCGGCTTAATCGGCATCAACAAGCCGTAATCCAAGTAAGAATTACGACCAGAAGAAGACCTCCGGTAGATGCTTGCGATTTCTTGCTCGTTTCCAACTGAAGGATTTCCTCCTCCTCCTTAACTATCAGCACAAAAAAGCACGTGCTCAACCCCAATGCTACCCTTGCCTTCCGGGAGCCTTCGAAGCAAGATATTCTTCAGGCAAAGCATGCCAAGCTGGAGTCGAAGCACGCGAAGAAGTCAAAGAATCTTCGTTAGCAACTCAATCTTTCAATACTAAATCCGGAGGGGAGGCGAGGGAAAGCAGATGACGACCTTTTTTCAAATGTGAGAGGGAGAAGGGTTGGGACCGAGGGTTGCAGGGTGGGCTGGTTCTAATGGAATACTATGGAATGCGAAGGAAGATAATACTAAGTAATGCTTGAGGAAGACGAAGGGTCATGACAGATTGAGGGTTACAATAAACCACATGTAACTCTTCACGTGAATCCAAAAAAATAAGTGAAAAACCCCCTTCGTCTTCTGCTTGCTTTAATACAAGTTTTATGTTCATAAATTAATATGTAATATAATTTAAACGATCTTTAACTTAAGATAAATGTTTTAATATTAACGTTAATATTAAAACATTAATATCATTTGCTATAAAATATATATTTAAATAATAATTACCACAGGTAATGAATTAAATATTTGGCTCGAAACTTTTATATGTCATTAATTGTTACGTTACAACTAATTAAGACTTTTTAATTAAGCATCTGAGATATGAAGAGAAATTATAATTAATTGAATTTAATTGACGCATGAGAATAGAGAGTAGAAATTAATGGAGTGTGTTATAAATAAAGAATTTAAAGAGACATAAATGAACGTTTCAGATTATTTTAAAATTTACAAATGAACGATTAGGATCTACTAAGAGTGGAATCCCAAGCCACTTTTATAATGTAGTATATATATATATATATATATATATATATATATATATATATATATATATATATATATATATATATATATATATATATATATATATATATATATATATATATATATATATATATATATATATATATATATATATATATATATATATATATATATATATTATTCTTTAAGCTTCTTCTATAAGTTTTTCAACTCTTCTGTAAGTTTTCAAACTAATATTTTAAAAATTAAAATTTTAAAGTAAGTAAATAAATAATTTTTTTTAAATATTTACATTTTTTATTTAAAGTCTAATTAAATTAAAATGAATAAATTTGAATTATTTAAACTTAAAATAATCAGAGTAAAAAAAATGATTAAAATTTTATTTGGAAAAATTAAAATCATTTTTATAATAGTAGCACAAAAACTTAATTAATTTATTGAATATTTTAAATTTTGATAATTGATGTAAAGATATTATAATTGATGAATACAAAATTTAAAATTCTAATATTTGATATGAAGCTAGAATTATAATTCATTAATTGATATTTATTTTTTAAAAACTATTAAATTTTTGTAAGTTTCAAAACTGACATTTTGAAAATAAAAAAATTAAATTAATTGTTAATTAATTATTACATTAAATTAATTTATATTTATTTCTCAATAACCATTAAACTTTTGTAAGTTATTTTGAAAACAAAAAAAATTAACGTAATTAATGTATTAATTATTATATTATTATTTAGAAGTTTTTATTTAAAATCTAATTAAATTGAAATGAATAAATTTGAATGGTTGTGATTTAAAATAATGAGAGTTGAATGAGTAGTTAGGATTTTATTTATAAGAAATTCAAACTACTTTTATATACAAAATTTTAAATTTTTATAATTGATGTGAAGCTAATATAAATAATAAATACAAATATAAAATATTGATAATCGATGTAATGCTAGCATTTATAATTTATTAATTGACATTTATTTCTTGAAAAATATTAATTTTTTATAAATTTTAGAAATTGCATTTTGAAAACTATATTTTTAAAAAATATAAATAATTAATTAATACATTATTAATTGACATTTTTTCATTAATAGCTATTAAACTGTTTTAGGTTAAATTTTGGATATAAAATTAAAGTACTTAATTAATTAATTATTACACTATTATTTAGATATAAAGTAATAAGAATTAAAATGATTGTTAAGATTTTATTTCAAAAGAAACTCAAGCTACTTTTATATTAGTAGTATATAACTTATTTATAATGGAATTTTAAAAAATAATATTGAAAGTAATTTTCGTAATTCAAATTATAAAATAATTAAATATAATTAATGTATACAAAATTATAAATATTTATAATTGATATTAATTAGCTATAATAATTAATGAATACGTTAAAAATTCAAAATATTGATAATTGATTGAAGCTAGCATTATATTTCAATAATTTATATTTATTTCTTAAAATTAGGTTTTGAGTTAGTTATATTTTTTAAATTTTTATATATTTGATTAAGTTAGATTATGACAAACACAAAATTACTTACGAACACTAAAATTTATTGATTATATTTTAGAAAAACAATTTGGCTAATGTTTTAATATTTAATTTGACTTCAACTCATAAAGCTCAAATTCCGATTTTTAAACTTCTAAAAAAATTAATAAAAAACACTTTTATGTATAAAATAAATTTGATTTTCCCAACACAAAATATATCAAAATTCCAATCTATTTTTGCCATATTTTAATAGTGTATTATAATTAACTAACTTAATAAATAAATAATTTATTAAATTAACATCATTAAAAATAGACAAAATTATATTAAAATGTGATATCAAAAAAGGGAATTATTGAGATAATAACCATATTTTGGAATATCACAATATCAAGTAATGGGTTGAATAGTGATAGTGTGTTGCTCCATATTCACGTCAAAAAAAAAAAATTTTTTTTATCCGTGTTTGTGATTGTCGTCTCAGACCTACATTAACTTGCCAACATTATTTGTTTTTTTTTCTTAATTCATCCAATTCAGCCTTAAGATTAGAAACCGAGAAAATCAAATAAAAATGTGACATCATACCGGGCATGTGCTTTTTGCTTGGCCTTAAGTTTTGTTGTTGGAGTCTCCTACATTATTTACATTGAAGGCTTGATTGAACTCCTCCTATATACGTTTATTATTGACACATTACATGCCATATCCCAATCAACAAAGTGTCAAAGCATAATACAGAGTCATAAAGGGAAAAATAAATAGTATAGCACATATCATAAATAAATGCATCAAATGTGAAGATGATATTTTGAATTTTAAATGCATGAAATGGAAATAAAATCAAGTAAGAAAAATCAAAATGGGGTTAATGAAGAGGAGATAGCAAGCATAATGAAAGGAAAATATTTTACCAGAATCAAGATTGCTTGAAAGAGGAGAGATCTTCAAGTGAAGATGAAAACATGCCAACACTTGAAGTGAGACTAACTGCGATAGAAACGATAAAGATGAAGGGGCTTCAAAAATGATAAGTTGAAAGAAGTTCTTTAACGGAGATAGAGAGATCTTCAAGGGAGATGGAGAGATATAACAACGTTGAATGTGCAGGGGTTTTCATGAGTGGTTTCGCACGTGTGAGCGAGTTGCAGGAGCATGAGCCTACGACAATTTGAGGTATTAAATAAATAAAGTTAGAATGCAAATGGTTGCAACATAATACTAATAAGTTGAGGGATGGATGGTTGGGATTTTTTCATTTATATAATAAAAAATAATCAAGATTATTTAAGGGAAGATGAAGAGTTTCGGTTAGATGAAGCATTAATGCATCATTATGTTAATTAATATTGTATGTTTGATATGAATAAAATTTTAATTATTAATCAATTATAATTAAAATAATGAAATAATATATTTAAATTTAATATGGGATAATGTATAAAGAAAAGTTGCAATAGAATACCAATATGTTAATGCATGGATAGGATTTTGCTATTTGTTTGACTAAGAATGTTCAAGATTGTTTAAGGGAAGATGAAGACTTTTGATTAGATGAAGGATTAATATATCATTATGACAATTAATACAGTATATTTGAAACAAATAAAATCATATTTATTAATCAATTACAATTAAAATTGATATATCATACAAAAATTATCTTGATTGGGCACTAATCTCAAAGCAAAATCAAGTTGGAAACTTCAAAAATTAATTCGAATACCATCTAAACTTTGATTTCAACAAACTTACAGTCGAACTGAGTGTCTCGGAAATACGAATCCAACGACTCCAAATTCGACTCAATCCGAGTCCAAATGAGTCCAAATCAAGGACCCGAAGCGCTGTTGGAAGCTTTATAACACTGTTTGAGTTACCAAATGGTCTCCTATTTTTACGAGCTTATACTCGAATCGAATGGATCGACGAGTCGAATCCAACGAGCTCAAGATCGTCGAATTCCGACATCTCTAAGACCTTCAAATGTCCAGCAAACGGTGCAGGATTGTAGGATTCAAGATCGACCGTCCATTCAACCACTCCCAACTAACCCTTGATCCTCCACCTATTTACGGGCTATGTCATTCCCAAAATCTATAAATAGAGCCCTCTCTTCTCTTGAAAGAGGACCCCTCGGAGTTTAAGGAAAAAAGAGAGAGATCGGAGATCGCTCTTACTTCTTAGCCTCCTCGACCACCGCCGGAGTTTCGCTGGACCCCCGCCTAACGCCGTCACCCCGCTGGACCACCACCTGACACCCTATGCTCCACCGGAACACCGCTTAACGCCTTCACTCAGCCAAACCACCACCTGAAGCTCTGTACTCCACCGGACCACCGCCTAACGCTGTTACTCCGCCGGACCACCACCTGACGCCCTGTGCTCCACCGAACCACCGCTTAACGCCTTCACTCAGCATAACCACCACCTGACACCCTGTGCTCCACCGGACCACCGCCTAACGCTGTCACTCCGCCGGACCACCACCTAACACCCTGTGCTCCACCGGACCACCGCCTAATGCCGTCACTCCATCGGACCACCGCCTAACGCCATCACTCCGTCGGATCACCACCTGACGCCCTGTGCTCCACCGAATCATCACCTAACGCCGTCACTCTGCCAGATCATCACCTGACGCTCTACGCTCTACCAGTCTTTCAATTGAAGCTCTCATCTTTGTTAGGCCACCATTGAAGATTCTCACATTTGCCAGACCTTCATCTAAGGCCCGAAGTTTCTGCCTTATCATCATCTAAGGCCTGAAGTCCTGCCAGACCATTACTCGACACTCGGACTTCTATTGTATAATTTCTACTTGTAATCTGATCGTCCTTAGAGATGAATCAGCCTATTGTAACCAACACAAGTTTTAGTGAAATCTTTTCAACTGGGCTAGGCCCCGTGGTTTTTCCCCTTTCAAGGGTTTCCCACGTAAAAAATCTTGTGTTCTCTATGTGTGAACTGGATATCCATATAACGCTAAGATGAATAATTAAAACTCTATCACCTTGTATATTCTAGTCTGCAACAGTTTGGCGCCGTCTGTGGGAAATGATAATCCCACTGTCCTGGTCAACAGACATAGTAATCGCATCATTTGAGCCTCCCGCTCTAATTCACATCAATCTCGGAATCAGTCCCTGAATCAAGGACGTCAGACATCTGCCTCTTTTCACCTTGGTAGTCAAAACCCTGTCAAAGAAGGTACTTCAAGACCATCCCTGGAAGATCGTATCAGAAAGATGGAGGACTCGCATAATGAAATCCTTCAACTCCTACGAGAAAGTCGAGGACCGACACTAGCACCTCAAGAAGATATACTTTTTCCTCGAGACCAACTAGAATTTGAAGATGTTCTTCATGTCGAAGTTCCCCTTCCACCATCAAGAATGCGTCCTCCAACACATCCAGAAAATGAGCTTGCTGACACAGCAAGCTCTACACATCCTTCGCGGGTAGGCCGCCAACATCACATTCCTCCGGATGCCCCTGAAGATTTAACTCGGTGACACATTGCCAAACTCTTCCGTAATGCCCTACTGCATGAATTACGAAGACTAGTACAAGAAGAGTTCCCCATTGGAAATATAAGACAATCTCTTCGTCATAGAGATTTTCAAGATTCATCACCCCTGACTGAAGCCATCCTTCAACACCCTATTCTAGTAAGGTTCAAACTTCCGAACATCGATTCATACGATGGGACATCTGACCCGTACGAATATATCAATCACTATAGAACTATAATGTACATCCAACAAGCCTTTGATGCGCTTTTATGCCAAGTCTTCCCAGCTACCCTCAAAGGGCAAGCTCGAACATGGTTCTATTCACTCCCCACCGGATCTATCCCAATGTTTTTCAAATTAGCCAAAATATTTGTCGAACATTTTGTTACAAATCGAAGGATGGTCAAAGACTCTTCCCACCTCTCAGGAATTTGTCAGAATGAAAATGAGTCCCTCAAGGAGTACTTTGAAAGATTTTCTACAGAAGCCTGGAAAATTCTAGGGGTAGATCCCGAGTTACTTAGAGGTGTATTCCTCGGAGGGCTTCGTCCTGGACCATTCTACTCAGCACTCATGCAAGATATGGTCCATTCATATGCAGACCTGATCCATCGTGTAGAAGCCCAAATCTCTGCCGACGAAGCCATTAACGCTCGTAGAAAGCAGTTTGAACAAACAACCAGGAAGCGAAAAAGTACACCAGGAATGTAAAATCCATCCTCACAGCGGAAGAAGCAGGGGAACTATAATCTTCCCCCTCGACCCTCACAGCCACGACGAGAGCATCGCCAAGAGAAGGAGTACACACCGCTTAATTTATCCAGAGCAAATGTATTGATGCGAGACCAGGAGAGCGTAAAGTGGCCACAACCTGTGAAGCCCAATGTCGGAAACCAGGAATAATATTGCCACTTCCATCGGAGCCGTGGGCATACTATCGAAGCATGTAGACAGCTTAAGGAAGAAATCGAAAGACTGATCCGACAATGATATCTCCAATAATTCATCAAGAATCCACCAGTATGAGATGATGATGCTCCAGCTGGGGGGCAGAATCGACAACAAAGGCAATCGACTGACAATTGACAAATAGTTGGTGAAATTGAAACTATTGCCGGAGGGCCTATAATGCCAAATCAAGTCTTAATTACGGCCACTAAAGAACCAACACCAAAGAAGTCTCGTGCCGATCATTCCATTACTTTTGATGATTCTGACTTAGAGGAAATAAATACCCCTCATGAATACCCACTCGTAATAAGTGCAGGGATCGGTGACCCATGCTACAAAGTCAAAAGGATCTTGATTGACAACGGGAGTTCTGTAGATGTTCTATTCTACTCCATATTTCTCAATGTGGGCCTCGCTCGAGAGAAGCTCTAACCCGCTGTAGGTCCACTATATGGATTTGATAATCGGCCTATACAAGTAGAAGGTATGATAAATCTTCCCGTTGTGCTAGAAGAATTCCCCCGACAAGCCACACACTCTATTCAGTTTATTGTCGTGAAGTCAGAATAAACATACAATGCTATCTTTGGAAGGCCATTACAGTCAATCTTTGGGATCGTTTCTTCGATCCCATATTTCAAGCTGAAATTTCTCACCCCATCAGGAACTTGCGTAGTACGAGGAGATCAACAAGAGGCACAATCCTGCTATCTTCGACAGGCTCAACCACGCCCATTAATTACCTTAAGCATCAAAGATTTTGATCTACGAAATGAGGACATTCTTCAGAAGGCCTCCCCCGTCGAAGATCTTATTTGTATCTCCCTATTCGATGAACATCCTTCAAAGATAATACAGATCGGATCATTACTCTTGGAGGAAGAGAAGACAAAATATGTATAATTCTTACGAAGAAATCAAGACATCTTTGCCTGGAGTCCGACAGACATGCCCGAAATCAGCCCTGAAGTAATTGTACACTCCCTCAACGCAAACCCAACAAGCAAGCCGGTTATTCAAAAAAAGTGAACTTTTGCACCGGAGCGCCATTAAGCCATCGAGAAAGAAGTCGACAAGCTCCTAGAGGCTGGATTCATACGAGAAGTGTACTATCCCATATGGTTGGAAAATGTAATGATGATAAAGAAAACTAATGGAGCTTGGAGGATGTGTGTTGATTATACAGACCTCAATAAGGCCTATCCGAAAGACTGCTTTCCACTCCCTCGAATCTACCAACTTGTTGATGCGACGTCCGGACATCAAATGCTGAGCTTCATGGATGTATACTCAGGCTATAATCAAATAAAAATGAATCTTGTAGACGAGGAGGAAACTACTTTTGAAACAGACATAAGATTGTACTGCTACCAGGTTATGCCCTTCGGATTGAAGAATGCAGAAGCCACATATCAATGCCTCATGAATAAGGTGTTTAAAGATCTTATAGGGCATACGATGGAGGTTTATGTAGATGATATGCTGGTAAAAAGCCTTGAAAAATCTCAGCATATTTCTGATTTAGAGCAATGCTTCTGTCTCCTTTGATCTTACAATATGCGCCTCAACTCCTCCAAATGCGCATTTGGAGTGACCTCAGGAAAATTTTTGGATTTTATGGTCACCCACCGAGGGATTAAGGCCAATCCTGAGAAGATCAAAGCTCTAAGGGATATGGTGCCTCCCAAAAACATCAAAGAAGTACAGAGATTAAATGGAAGGATTGCAGCACTCTCTCACTTCTTAGCACGTTCAGGAGATAGATATCTACCCTTCTTTCTAAATCCTTAAAGGTGCTCGTAGCTCAGGATTTCAATGGACTGATGAATGTCAGGAGGCCTTCGAACAACTCCGAACCTATTTAGCCTCACCTCCACTACTCTCAAAACCTATTATGGGAGAAAGATTATATCTGTATTTGGCTATTTCTACCCAGGCAATCAGCTCAGTCTTAGTCCGAGAAGAAAATGCCATACAACGTCCTATTTATTATGTCAGTAAGATATTATCTGAAACAGAAGGACGTTATCCGTCAATAGATAAGACAGCTTTGGCGCTAGTATACTCAGCCAGGAAATTATGCCCTTATTTTCAAGCACATACAATCAGAGTCTACATGAATTTGCCGCTTAAAAACATTCCGCAAAAGCAAGAAGCCTCTGGCAGACTCATCAAGTGGTCTGTAGAATTGGGAGAGTTCGACATTCATTATCTGCCTAGGCCCGATATCAAATCACAATCTCTTGTAGATTTTGTGGTAGAATGTACCATCTCGATGTCTGAAGATCAACCAAGTGCTTCTCCCTCTCCTCCGAGCTGGACGCTATATGTTGATGGAGCCTCTGGAATTTCTGGCGTTGGGGTAGGAGTTCTGCTAATTTCTCCACAACAAGTTGCTCTCGAATACGGACTCCGATTCAAAAAATTCCCTGCAACAAAAAACGTGGCAGAATACGAAGCTCTTGTTCCCGGTCTAAGGCTGGCAATCAACTATGAAGTACAAAACTTGATAATATACACTTATTCACAACTAATTGCCTCATAGGTGGAGGGAGAGTTTGACATCCATAATCCTCAAATGGCCCTATATTGTGATGAAGTAAAGTTGCTCTTAGCCAATATAAAAAAATATGAGATTGTCCATATTCTACGAGAGCAAAACACACGAGCAGACGCCCTCTCCAAACTAGCCACCTCAACAACCGGTGACACTTTCAAAAGAAAGTATATTGAAGAAATTCACTTCCCGAGTATTCCAGGCCCATGGATATTACAATCGATCGATGAGTCAAGGGAGACATCCTGTATCGATCCAATTCTAACTTTTTTACAAAAAGGTGTTCTTCCTAAAGACCCGACAATAACAGCATGACTTCGGAGGCAGGAAGCAAACTTTACTATTGTCAATGGAGAATTATACAAATGAGCCTTCTCAGGACCCTATCTCAAGTGCCTTCCTCCTTCAGATTTAAATTATGCACTCCAAGAAGTACATTCAGGCATTTGTGGAGAACACCTGGGTGGAAGAGCGTTAGCCCAAAAAGTCCTGAGAAAAGGATTTTACTGGCCAACGATGAAGCAGGATGCACTAGAACTCATGAAAAAATGTAATAGTTTCCAGCTACATGCCAACCTCACTCACCTGCCTGCCATAGAGATATCAACATTACAGAGTCCCTGACCTTTCACCTAGTGGGAGATTGACATATTAGGACCCTTTCCTATAGCCATGGGACAACGAAAGTTCATTATCTTGGCTGTGGACTATTTCACAAAGTGGGTAGAAGCAGAACCTCTGGCAAAAATCACTGTAACAAATACCAAACAATTTCTATGGAAGAATATAATATGCCGTTTTGACATTCTAGCAAAAGTTATCACTGATAAAGGAACACAGTTTACCGGAAGGGTCTTCACCACATTTTGTAAAGAACTCCACATTCAACTAGTGCACACGACTGTAGCCCATCCTCAAACTAATGGATAAACAGAGGTCACTAATCGAACCATTCTGAGAGGATTGAAGACATGGCTGGATAAGACTTGGGGGCAATGGGCTGACGAACTCCCAAATATCCTTTGGGCCTATCATACTACGACAAGGACTCCAACAGGAGAAACACCATATAATCTCTTTTTTGGCACGGAGGCTATCATTCCCGTCGACATTGGAGTCCCAAGTCATAGAGTTCAAACTTTTGACTTCAACGCTAACGATGAAAAACTCAGACATAACCTAGACCTCCTTCTAGAAGCAAGAGACAAGATGATGCTTAAGGTTGCTGCCTACCACTAGAGAGTTGCCCAACACTATAACAGAAGAATGAAACCATGGCGTATATCAATTGGAGATCTTGTTCTACGCAGCATCGAGGCAGCAGGAAAAGGCCCTCAACGCAATAAACTCTCCCCCATTTGGGAGGGTCCATACTTGGTAGCTGCTATGGTGAAGCCTGGTACTTTCAAATTAAAGGATGCTGAAGGAAAGATGCTCCCTCAAATTTGGAATACTGACAATCTCCGCAAGTACTATCAGTAGAGCTCAATAGTGCTACTTATATTATGTATTATGTCTTGAGTATTGTGTGTTTTTTATCTTCAGTAGTGAACATCATTTGACTCTTGTTTATTTGTGGTGTTTGTAACTTTTCAGCCCTAAGTTATTTTAGGGAAGCATGACTTTGTTTAATATAGTAAAAATATATTCCTTCGTTGAGTTGAATTATTACCATCTTCAAGAAAAATCATGTTGACATATTCACACAAGCTATGAATTTCAATCCTGAAACCCTTGATTTGAGAAGTACGCAATCTTTATTGCATCTCAATCACAAGATGATCGGCCTCAGAGAGGTCCAATCTGACCTCTTCCACACAGGTTAACGTCATTGAGCAGAGCTCTGGAAAACAACCTCGGATAGGTCCTACATCGTTGGTGGATTCTCCTGACATCTTCCATACAGGTTAACGTCATCGAGCAGAGCTCTGGAAAACAACCTCGGATAGGCTCTACATCCTTGGTGGATTCTCCCGACCTCTTCCACACAGGTTAATGTCATCGAGCAGAGCTCTGGCAAATAACCTCGAATAGGTCCTACATCATTTGTGGATTCTCCCGACCTCTTCCACACAGGTTAACGTCATTGAGCAGAGCTCTAGCAAACAACTTCAGATAGGTCCTACATCCTTGGTGGATTCTCCTGACCTCTTCCTCACAGGTTAACGTCATCGAGCAGAGCTCGGACAAAACAACCTTGGATAGGTCTTACATCTTCGGTGGATTCTCTCAATCTCTTTCACAAAGATTAACGTCATCAAGCAAGGCTCTGACAAAATAACCTCGGATAAATCTTATATCCTTAAAGAATTCTTCTTCATCCACACAAGTTGGAGCGCATTTATTAAAAAACTCAGACAGGTCGAGTACCTTAAAAGAGCATAAAGAAAAATTTTCACTCAAGTTGAAATAATCTTCACTAATAAATACATCAGTAATCCACTACTAAATCAAAGAAGACATCACATGTCAACACAAACACCTAATACAAATGACAAAAAGGTACTAAGAAAGATAAAGTAATATAGGTGATAAAGATCTACTCTATCTCCACTATCTCATCACCAACCTCCAAGGTAAAGGCCTTATGCAACTCGCTCTCTATCTCGTCGCCATCAAAGTCTGAAGAAAAGTCATTTGAGGTCTGACTAGGTGTCAGCCCCTCAACCTCAACTCCGGTCTTCCGCTGCACCAGACGAACCCCCTTCAAGAAGCCTCTAATGAATCCTTCTTCAATGCACTGCTTCTCTAAAGCCTTCACCTCTACTTCATAAATGTAATCACGGGCCTCCTGGAAATGATCCTAAATGTTGATCTTAAAGGCTATAGACTTCTTGAAATCTTCAATAACTCCCGAAGATTCAAGGCTGGTCAAAACGGCTTCCTTTTCAGCAATAAGAGTCTAAGACCTCTTATTCTCAGCTTCAAGCACTGCTATCTTCTCTGCAGAGGATTTCAGATCTATCGAGAGCTGGGCAATTGTTGATTGTGCCTCCACTAGGTCGATCTGAAGCTGATCTGTCTGATGATTTTGGAGAGAAGCAGAATGCACAATATTTGCCAACTCAGTCCTGCACCCGCACAATTCTTCCTCCAACACCTTCACCTCTTTGGCCTTCAGATCATACTTCCGCTTGAACTCTCTGTGAAGGTACTTGACCCTCACAAATTTGTCATTCCAATGGTTCAAAGCTTCAGTAAGTTTAACCTCAAGCTCCGTACGTCGCGACAACTGAAAGAAAAAATAAAAATATATTAGAAGTCATCCTAAAAGAAATTCAAAAAAAAAAGTGTTAGGAGAAGATCACGTACCAAATCACCAGCTTTGCGGTGCCCAATGCACTGATGGCTCAAAACACTCTCAGGAATATGAATTTTTGAAGGAGAAGAGACAGGTGCAGCCTTGCTCATCTCAACCCCCTCCAACTTTTTCTTCTTCGAAGCCTGGGGATCTTCACCTCTAATTTGTCTCTTAGTTGCCGCCTTTAGAACTATAGCAGGTCGTTCGAGAATCTTGGAAGTCAGTTTTAGCATCTTTACATTTGATCTACCAACTTGGACTGACATCCCGACCTTAAATAGGAACTCTTCTTCTGTGTACTTATTCATATAACGAACCTCATATAAAAGATGCTCGACATCAGGGACCTTGAGAAACCTCTTTATATCTTCTTCTCCAATATGCAAAGGGACAGGTAGGTCCCTCAACATACCCTGCTTCTTTATTAGGCCCCATTCATATTTCACAAAGAAAAAAGCATTGGCCCAACTCTTTGCCGGATCCCAGGTTCGCATCTCTAACCATTTCGATCTGAAAGTAATACGCTCCTGTGCGTCGCTAGTAAATCTGCCCATCCGGGAAAGACGCTCAAGTTTCAAAATGGCCCCTCGATCCCTGAAAAGTGCAATAAACCCGATCGTCACCGACATTCCCCTGCATGTAAATTGGGATATAGACACCCCACAATGCATCAAAATCTCGATCAACTCAGCAGGAAGTGGAAAGTGCAGCCCTGATCGCAAATGGGTCTCACAGATTGTTAAATATCCAGGAGGTGGGGCGCCAGCCCGATCAAATTTCTTAGGAGCCACTGCAACCACATCATTAGAAAAGTGAAACTTCTTATGAAGAATAATCAAAGAATCACTTGTAACGGTGGATGCCAGATCATCTGCCCTCGCTCCTTTGTCAGGCGTCCGCCTGCCATCAGGTGGGACGACAGGATTTCCCCTGACCGTAGAATCTCTAGAAGGAAAGTGGTCGCCCGATATTACTCCAGTATAAGGAGGGGCCCTGCTATTGGACAATGAATACCAACTGTCCAAGGGCAAGGGAAGGCCTCCAGTATAGCAAGAGCACCGAGAAGAGAAGAAGAAGAAGAAATCTATTTCTCACAAAGAGAATTAAGTCCAAGGGGGCCTATTTATAGGAAGAAGGGTGAGAAAAAAAAAATAGGTCCAAGGGGGCAAGAAATTAGATCCAAGGGGGGCCTATTTATAGGAAGAATGGTGAGAAAAAAAATTCGGGTGCCACGTCATCAGCCACGTCAGCGCCACATCATAAATCCACCCTGCATATGGGCACCATGTCATCGATCCGTCATATGTGGCATTGGCACGTCATCAATCTATCGTGCATGGTATTGCCACATCAGCCACAATCCTGCATGTCGTGGCCACGTCAGCCATAACCTAACAGGTCATGGGTGCCACGTCATCCACGATTTGTGTCGTGGCCACGTCATCCATGACACAACAGGTCATGGGTGCCATGTCATCCATGATCTGTGTCGTGGCCACGTCACCCACGACCCAACATGTTATAGGTGCCACGTTATCGATCCACATGCTACTTCCACATCATCTATACGCATGTCGCTGCCACGTTATCACAAAAAATTTCATACCTTCCCCTGGATTCGAACCCATGAACTTGGGCATAGATGACAAAAGACTTACCACTCTTCCACCAGGAAGAGTTGATATTATTATACCTATTTTATTATTTAAATTATAAGTTACAGAATATATTTTTGACCCAATTTTGGGCCCGAAAAGGTCAAATTGGATGTTTTTGGGGTCCCCGAAACCATTTTTCGACGTTCAGGACTCAATTCTTACACTTTTAAAGTGTTTTCGTACCTCTAAACCCACGATCGGAGTACATTCATGTCACGTAAAAAAAAATAATAAATTAATTAATAAAATTTTGCAGGCTACACTGCATTTTTTTGGACTCCTAGAGTTTCGACGTCAAAAAATAGGGGGGCAACTGATATATCATACAAACATTATCTTGATTGGGCACTAATTTCAAAGCAAAATCAAGTTGGAAACTTCAAAAATTAATTCAGATACCATCTGAACTCCGATTTCAACAAACTTACAATCGAACTTAGTTTCTCGAAAATACGAATCCAACGACTCCAAATTCGACTCAATTCGAGTCCAAATCAAGGACCTGAAGCGCTGTTGGATGCTTCATAACACTGTTTGAGTTACCAAACGGTCTCCGATTTTTACGAGCGTATACTCGAATTGAATGGCTCGACGACTCGAATCCAACGAGCCCAAGATCGCTGAATTCCGACATCTCTAAAACCTTCAAATGTCCAATGAATGGTGCACGATCGTAGGATTCAAGATCGACAGTCCATTCAACCACTCCCAACTAACCCTTGATCCTCCATCTATTTACGGGCTATGCCATTCCCAAAATCTATAAATAGAGCCCCCTCTTCTCTTGAAAGAGGACCCCCCCGGAGCTTAAGGAAAAAAGAGAGAGATCGGAGATCGCTCTTACTTCTTAGCCTCCTCGACCACCGCCGGAGTTTCGCCGGACCACTGCCTAACGCTGTCACCCCGCCGGACCACCACCTGACACCCTGTGCTCCACCGGACCACCTCTTAACACCGTCACTCAGCCAAACCACCACCTAACGCCTTGTACTCCACCGTACCACCGCCTAACGCCGTCACTCCGCCGGACCAACACCTGACGCCCTGTGCTCCACCGGACCACCGCTTAACACCGTCACTCAGCAGAACCACTACCTGACGCCCTGTGCTCCACCAGACCACCGCCTAACGTCGTTACTCCGTCGGACCACCACCTGACACCCTGTGCTCCACCAGACCACCGCCTAACGCCGTCACTCCATCGGACCACCGCCTAACGCCATCACTCCGCCGGATCACCACCTAACGCCCTGTGCTCCACCGGATCATCACCTAACGCCGTCGCTCCGCCGGATCATCACCTGACGCTCTACGCTCTGCCAGTCTTTCACTTGAAGCTCTCATCTTTGCCAGACCACCATTAAAGATTCTCACATTTACCAGACCTTCATCTAAGGCCCGAAGTTTCTGCCTTATCATCATCTAAGGCCTGAAGCCCTGCCAGACCATTACTCGACACTCGGACATCTATTGAACAATTGTTACTTGTAATCTGATCGTCCTTAGAGACGAATCAGCCCATTGTAACCAACTCAAGTTCTACTGAAATCTTTTCAACTGGGCTAGGCCCCGTGATTTTTCCCCTTTCAAGGGTTTTTCACGTAAAAAATCTTGTGTTCTCTGTGTGTGAACTGGATATCCAAATAACGCTACGATGAACAATTAAAACTCTATCGCCGCGTATATTCTAGTCCGCAATAAAAATAATTGAAATGAAAGGTTAGGTTTCAGAATGCGAAGGGTTGCAACAGAATACCATTAGGTTAAGGAAAGATGAAGATTTTCGGTTAGATGAAGAATTAATATTTCAATAATGATAATTAATACACTATATTTGATAAGAATAAAATTATATTTATTAATCAAAGTAATTAAATTCATTAAAATGAAAGATTAGGATTTAATTTGACTAATAAAAAGGGATTTGATATGGAAGAAAATTCAAGCGACTTTTATATATAATAGTAGTAGTAGTAGTAGTAGTAGTAGTATATATATATATATATATATATATATATATATATATATATATATATGTAATTGCTATAGTAGATATTAATTAAGAAATAATAAAAATAAATATAATTAAATGCACCAATTGACTCTTACTTAAATGCAATTAATTTAAACAAAATAAAAAATGTCAAGTATTTAAATGAATAAATGAAGTTAATTAGATGTACAAATAAAATGAAATTTTTGCCATATTTTAAAATATTTTAATAGTGATTATAATTAACTAAATTAATATATAAATAATTTATGAAATTAACATCATTAAAAATAGATTAAAATATTATTAAAAGTAGATATAATAAAGGGAATCATTGAGATGATAACCATCTATAAAACTAGTAAAGTAAAAGCATTTCCAAGAAAATTCTCCCAAGTGATGTGAGACTAAAAAAGCTAAAGCTCCTATTATAATATTATATGATTTTTATGTCATCTAAATTTTCTTTATCACGTCATTCGGTTTGACCCCAGTTTGACTGGTCGAACTGTGAACTGCTCCTTCTACCGATTCATTATCCAGTATGGTTTTCACAACCTTGCAAAAGAGTCACTTCATCAGTTGTAAATTATATGACATGACCCTTGATTATAAAGAACTGTTGACGAATGTCCCATAATTCAAGTAGCTGGTAGATGAGTAGGACATTCTGTTGGAGGGATAGGAACTAAAGAAATTGGTATATGTTTAATCTTTTTAAGGTCTTCTAGACATTTTTGTTAATTATCTCATCAAAATTGTCACAGATAGTTCTGAATGTTGACAAATAGCTTCAATAAGTAAGAGGACGAACATAGCTCTATGAAAATCACAAAGAAACAATCAATAAATAAACAGTGCATGAGGAATTAAAAAATAACAAAAATATAGAAAATACACAATAAATAGACAAACCAAATGCAACCAATACTCAGAACAAAATACACACCCAATATGAATCCAATTTGCAACCATTACACAATCAGCTAATATGTAGCCAATGCGTAGCCAAAATGCAACCAATATGTAGCAAAATATGTAACAAAATACACAGTAAACCATAAAAAATGAATTTTCTAAACTCAAAAATTTGTTAACTTTACGCAGTCATAATCAATTTTATGCAGCTCATATGCATTTTATAGACAACTACGCAACACATATGAAGTTATTATGTAATTCATATCTAGTTGTTATACAATTCATACTCAGTTATTATAACATGCAAGTACACTAAACTCTAATAACCATAAATGTAGACACTAAATACAAAAAAAAAAAAAAATTCTTTGAAGATGAGCTAAACGAGAATGACGTAGTTACCTTTTTAGAAGGTGAAGCCATTATGGTTGAACAGTGAGTGGTCTATTTGGAATGCGGAAGTTGCAAAGAGGATACAAAATGCTGAAGAACAATAGTTAACGTTTAGTTGAAAAGTATCCAGCTCCGAGTCTTTTGATCTCCCACAAATTCAATGGAGAAATTATTTAAATTATTAGATTGAGCTTAGTCGTTCGAGCTGATAAGACATTAAAAAAAGAAAAAAAATGCAAATAATTTTTCACCTATTAAATTCAAGTTTAAGGATTTAATTACAAGCTCTTTCAAACTTTATTTTGTTGGCTGGCAACGTACCTACTATGCAATTTGTCAAACACCTACAGCACACCAGTGCTCATAATGGATCGACCGATTATGTGTGCTTTCAGCTACTTCAGTGGCCACGTATATTTTATTCCCATTATAATTTTTTTTCCCATTTTAAGTGCTATAAAATTAATGTCCAAGAAGTACAAAAATTATTAGGTGTAGAGACCAGACGCAGAGGTACGTCTGGACTCCAATAAAATGTTGACAGGTGGTGTGGACATGTATATATTCAATTGTATTTAGTTTTTACTTTATATATTTAATGTGTCCATGAAACTTTAATCCAAGTGCACCAAAAGCACAAGTAAAGTGCATGTAAAGCATGTTGAAAATTAAACTTGATTAATTGGGCCTTTTAATTGAGTGGGCTTTTTTCATTAAGCCCATACTTTAGAAAAATCCTTAGAAAATTCTATATTCTTATTTTATGAAGAATGTTTTAGAGTATTCTAGAAAAACATTCTAAAAGGGTTATTTAGAGAATTCTAGAATATGTAATTAATGATTTTTGTAAATGAAGATAGGAGAATATTCTAGAGAGTCAATAGTAGCCATTGGATTGAAATGTGTTAGCATAATCCTAATGGAGGAGTCACTAGTATAAATAGGTGTGGTGTCTTTGAGTTTTGTATGAAGTAGAATAAAGAAGTTCAAGAGTGTAATAAAAGTGAGTTTGATAAGTGTTCCTCTTCTCTTTTAGAATTCCTCCTCTTATAATAACCTTTTATTTTCCAACAAAGTGGTATTAGAGCCGAAGTTTCTTTCCAAAGAGATGGTGAGCAATGGTATGATCCCTTCCAAGTCTCAATGCTCAATAATAACAACTATGACAATTGGATAATCAAGATGAAGGACCTTCTTGGAGTGCAAGATGTATGGGAGATGGTAGAGAAAGGCTACAAGGAGCCACAAGATGAGCCAATTTTATCCCAAGCTCAAAAAGATAGTTTAAGAGATTCAAGGAGGAGAGACAAGAAGGCTCTCTATTTAATCTTGCAAGGATTAGATGATGATGCTTTTGAGAAGCTTTTTGATGCGAAGTCTACCAAAGAGGCATGGGAGAAGCTTCAAACCTCTTACAAAGGAGAGGAACAAGTCAAGAAGATGTGTCTCCAAACATTAAGCGGTGACTTCAAAGCCTTACATATGAAAGAAGTAGAAGTCATCTCTAACTACTTTACTAAAGTCTTAGCCATTTCTAATCAATTAAAAAGAAATGATGAGAAGCTAGAAGATATATGGATTATAGAGAAAATCCTTCAATCATTCAATTCAAAGTTCGGTCATATTTTTGCCATTATTGAATAAACTAAATAATTAGAGGCTATAATAATCGAGCAACTCCTAGGCTCCTTACAAGACTATAAAGAAAAGAAAAAAAAAACAAGTAAGTTATCACATAACAACTCCTGAAGACACAAATTAATTCAGCTAAAGAAGATAGCCTTGAGTATGGTAGAAGCCTACAAAGAAGAGGTCGTGGTCGAGGACAAGGCCGTGGTAATAGATGCGGATATGGGTGGAGCTTTAATAATGAAAAGAACAACAATACAAATTTTGGACAAGGTGGAACTTCAATAAGAGGGTGTGGAACAGGAAAACCAAGACAAAGGTATGATAAATCACAAGTGATGTGCTACAACTATAAAAAATTTGGCAACTACACTATGGAATATAGAATTCCCAATAACAATAAAGTTGAAGAGAAGGCTAATTATATAGAAGAGAGAAGTCAACAAGATGACACTTTGCTATTGACATATAAGGAGAATGAAAAAGTTGAAGATAACACATGGTATCTGAACACCGACGCAAATAACCTTATGTGTGGAAGAAAAAGCATGTTCATGGAACTTGACGAATTAGTGAGTGGTAATGTATCCTTTGGAGATGAGTCCAATGTAGCTGTAAAGGGCAAAGGTAATATTCTTATCTAATTGAAGAATGGAAAGCACCAATTCCTTTCTAATGTCTATTATGTGCCAAATATGAAGAGTAATATCTTCAGTCTGGGTTAACTCTTAGAGAAATTTTATGATATTCATTTGAAAGATAAAAGCCTTTCTATAAGAAAAATTATGAGCAACCTAATTATAAAGATATCAATGTCAATGAATAGAATGTTCTTGCTCAATATTCAAAATAATATTTTTAAGTGTCTCAAAGCTTGTTACAAAGACCCATCTTTGCTCTAGCATCTTCAATATGGGCATCTTAATTTTGGAGGACCAGATATATGAAGGTTGCTTGCTCGAGAAGCCATTCAAGAAGATCTTTCCAAAGGATTCAAATTCAAGAGCATACAGCCACTTGAACTCATACATATTGATGTATGTGGTCCAATCAAGCCAAGTTCTCTTAGTAAGAATAACTATTTCCTTATCTTCATGGATGATTTTTCAAGAAAATCTTGGGCATATTTTATTGCAAATCTATTTTCATGGCTTATGTTTTGATGATTGACAAACACTATTTCTCTTGGACTGCTTGTTGCTTCTAACATTTCAGGAATCGAAGATCGGACGAACAAGACGAAGCCAATTCAGGATTGCGTAGGTTTAGGGTTGAGTCAGTCTGTACTTTTGTTTTTCACTTCTTGAGTCTACTTGTAATGGTCAAAAAGACTGATGCTAAGTAACCCTTCACACACACACTTGAGAGACTTAGAATTTCTATTTTTACTCATATCGGCCAGAACGATTTTTTTATCGGACTGGACGATCAGGCTTAAAACAAAAAGTCTAAAAAGGAATTATTAATTAAGGCAGCCATCATTAACATATCGGCCTGAACGATACGTGTATCGGCCAGGACAATAAGTTCAAAACAGAAAGAAGTTGCCACCATAGACAATTAAGGTATACTGTATTTTTAAATTATCGGCCAGGACAATCCTTTATCAGCCTGGACAATATTCACAAATTATGTATTAATTGATCAGGAAACCAAGGAAGTAATTAAGGATGATTGATACGATCATATTATCCTGGACGATCGCAGGATCGGCCAGGACGATCCAGTGAAAATCTTTAAGTTACTTCAGGATGATAAATATCGGCCAGCTCGTATCTAGGGCTATTCTCAGGACGATTTTCCTCTGATTTGAACTAATCGGCCAGGACTATCATGAGATCGACCTAGACGATCAAGCCAAATTTCAATCGTCCAGGAGTGTATCCAGGGCGATGCTCTGGTCGATCTTCTGAGTTTTGTACTAATCGGCCAGGCCGATGTCAATATCGGCCTGGACGATAAAGTCAGCAACTTGCAATTAATGAGCTCCTTTGAAGTTCTTCTATTTAAGAGCTCTTATTCAACATTTTTCAAAACCTTTGGCTGCTACCTTGACCAGAGAAGACCTTGAGGAGAGAGAGGGAGAGAGGGAGAGAGAGAGGATCTTGTGAGGGGGAGCTTGTGAGGGGATTCACAAGGGTTGCTTCAAGGATCGCTCTGCTTGTTCTTCATATAGAGTTTCTCGTCCGTGGAAGGGTCGGTAGAGGTAAGGAGTTAGCTTTTGGTTGTGGTTCTCTGCCAGCTTCAGGAGGAAGCAAAAGGAGGTAGGTTCTCTACCTTGCCGTGGTGGCAAAAAGGAGGTTCTTGTGAGGGCTTCTCCGCCTAGCCGTGGGGGCTAAAGGAGAGTCACGTGTTGTAGTGCAATATTTGGAGGGTGCCTCCAAGGAGTGGACGTAGGTCGAGTTGACCGAATCACTATAAATTTCTGTGTTCTTATTTTTACTTCCGCACTTTTAATTCCGCATTTATTTTGTGGTGTGATTTTGATTTATGCAATTTTTATTCTTTGTGAAAAGAAATTTTAAAATACTAATTCACCCCCCTCTTGGTTAGCCTGGGCCATTTCTACAGGGCTTAACATCCCTAACGAACTTTCTAGCGCCATCAGAGCACTTTCAAGTGGTATCAGAGCGGGATTCAAAAATTTAAGTTTGAAAACTTTTTGAATTAGATCCATGGTTAACCTTGCGAATTGTAACACTGCGGAAGGTTATTCTATTACCCGACCTCCCCTATTCGATAACCTACCTTTTGATTTTTGGAAAACCCGCATGTCAACGTTTTTATAATCTACTGATTATCGCATGTGGATGCTTATTCAAGAAGGTTATTCTTTACCTTCTCGTGAAATTAATGGTGTTAAGACTGAAGTTGTTTTTACTGAATGGACTTTTGATGAACAAGATTTAGCTCAATTAAATGCAAAATGTTTGAACTATTTTTTCTGTGCTTTAAAATCTGAGGATTACATGCGTGTCTCAACTTGCAAAACTGATAAAGAGATTTGGGATAAATTGTACATCACCTATGAAGGTACTAAGGAGGTTAAACAATCCCGTTTAAACATTCTCTTGCATGACTACAAACTTTTTCATATGAAACCTCATGAATCGATTTCTGACATGTACACTAGGTTTACTCAGATAGTTACTTCACTGCATGCACTAGGAAAAGAACTTTCAAACTATGAAAAAGTTAACAAGATTTTGAGATGCTTGCCTTCATCTTATGATGCTAAAATCACTGCAATCACTGAATCTAAGGATTTGAACACCTATTCTATTGATAACTTACTTGGCTCACTCATTGCTTACGAGCAAGGGGTGTATCAAAGAAATCTTGATGCAGGTGAGAAGAAAAAGGAGAAAACAATTGCACTGAAGGCACACAAATCGGATTCTGAATCTTCCGGGTCTGAAAGCGATGAAGTTGCCTTCATCACAAGGCAATTCAAAAGCTTTCTAAGGAAGAAACAAAAGTATCATAAAAGTTGGAGAAAAGGTAAGGAACATAAACATGTTAAAGGATCTTCTGATGTTGTCTGTTTTGAATGCAGGAAGCCTGGACATGTGAGAACTGACAAAAGACCTCGTGAGAGTATGTGGTACCTGGACAGTGGATACTCTCGACATATGATTGGTGATGCCAGCCAGTTTGTTGTATTAGAGTCTAGGACTGGAGGCAAGGTTACTCTTGGAGACAACACCACCAAGAAGGTGGTAGGAGCAGGTATAATCGGTAATTCCAAAAACCTTATGATTGAAAATGTTTTGCTTGTAGATGGATTGAAGCACAACTTGTTCAGCATCAGTCAATTTTGTGACAAAGGCTTCATCGTGCAATTCTTTGCAAACTCATGCATTGTAAGTTTAAGTAACAACACTATTTTGCAGGGAAAGAGGATCAACAACGTCTACATGCTTGATTTAAATAACATTGAATGTGCTGCTTCTTTTTGCTTAAAAACTGTGATTGATGATTCTTGGTTGTGGCACAGGAGGTATTGTCATGCAAGTATGAAAACCCTTAGGAAAGTAACCCAAAAAAACCTAGTTAGAGGTGTCCCCAAACTTAAGTTTTCAAAAGACCACCTCTGTTATGCCTGTCAACTAGGAAAGCAAGTCCACTCCACTTTTCACCCCATTAAGGACATTAGCACCTCTAGACCTCTAGAAGTCCTTCATGTGGATTTGTTTGGATCCATTAGCACTGCCAGCCTGGGAGGGAAAGTCTATGATTTTGTTATTGAAAGTTCGATGGGGATGTTAAGCCCTATGAACTTAGTCCCAAAACTAACCAAGAGGGGGGGTGAATTGGTATTTTAAAAACTTCGTTTTTAAACAAAGAAATAAAGTCACATAAACCAAGTCACACCACGAAAATAATGCGGAATTAAACGTGCGGAAGCAAGAAAAGAAACACAGAGATTTATAGTGGTTCGGTCGACTCGACCTACGTCCACTCCTTGGAGGCACCCTCTAAGTATTGCACTAAACAAAAAGTGACTCTCCTTTAGCCCCCACGGCTAGGTGGAGAAACCCTCACAAGAACCTCCTTTTTGCCACCCCGGCAAGGCAGAGAACCTATCTCCTTTTGCTTCCTCCTGAAGCTGGCAGAGAACCAGAACCAAAAGCACAACTCCTTACCTCTACCGACCCTTCCACGGACGAGAAACTCTAGATGAAGACGACGCAGAGAGATCCTTGAAGCAACCCTTGTGAAACCCCTCACAAGCTCCCCCTCACAAGATCCTCTCTCTCTCTTCTCTCTCTCTTTCTCTCCTCAAGGTCTTCTCAGGTCAAGGCAGCAGCCAAAGGTCTTTAAAACGTTGAACAAGAGCTCTTTAAATAGAAGAGCTTCAAAAGAGCTCATTAATTGCAAGTTGCCGACTTTATCGTCCAGGCCGATATGGACATCGGCCTGGCCGATCAGTACAAATCAATGAAGATCGGCCAGAGCATAGCCCTGGATGCAAGATTGGACGATTGAAAATTAGCTTGATCGTCCAGGCCGATCTCACGATCGTCCTGGCCGATCAGTTCAAATCAGACGAAAATCGTCTTGACAATAGCCCTGAATATGGGCTGGCCGATATTGATCGTCCTGAAGTAACTTAAGGTTTTTGACTAGATCGTCCGGGCCGATCCTGCGATCGTCCAGGATGATATGATCGTATCAATCATCCTTAATTACTTCCTTGATTTCCTGAACAATTATGGCATAATTTGTTAATATCGTCCAGGCCGATCCGAGGATCGTCCTGGCCGATAATTTAAAGATATGCTATACCATACTTGTCTATGGCGGCAACTTCTTTCTGTTTTGAGCTTATCGTCCTGGCCGATACATGTATCGTCCAGGACGATCTGTTAACGTAGGCTGCCTTAATTAAGAATCCTTAATTAGACTTTCTGTTTTAAGCTGATCGTCCAGGCCGATCGAAGAAATCGTCCTGGCCGATATGAGTAAAAATAGAATTTCTAATTCTCTCAAGTGTGTGTGTGAAGGGTTACAAAGCATCAGTCTTTTTGACTATTACAAGAGGACTCAAAAGGTAAAAAATAAAAGTACAGACTGACTCAACCCTAAACCTACGCATTCCTGAACTTGGCTCCTTTTTGATTGTCCAATCGTCGATTCCTGAAAAGTTAGAAGCAACAAGCTGTCCAAGAAAAGCAGTGTTTGTCAATCATCAAAACATAAGACATGAAAAATAGATTTGCAACAATCTCCCCCTTTTTGATGATGGCAAAACACATTAAAAGGATTTAATTACACCCATGAAAAGAAAAAAATAACCTCATAAACTTCTCCCCCTTTTGACATATCAAAAAGGAGGGTACATGAAAGCATAGTAAAAGAAATTCCCTTTTTTTCTTTTTTTTTTTTTTTTTTTTTTAAGCACATCAATGATATAGTATGCCATGTGATTGTTTTAAAAATTTGTGAGTTAATGTGTTACCAATCTCATTTAATCCATAGAATAGGAGAATATCCGTTCATGGTTTACCCTTAGCCAAAACCGTTGTCTTAGGGTAGAATCGTCTTTTGAAATCAATGGCCTAACTCAAATAATTAATTGGATATGAAAAAAAAACTCTACCCACCACTTGGCATAAGGAAAATATCTCCATAAAACAATGAGGTAGATTTGTCACAATCGAACGATAATCGAGATCAAGCCTTTGAGAATCAAAACTTCTAAGTTCTAAAAGATATAAAAAGAGAGAATAGCTTGCTTTGGAGTGGGCTCATTTTATGCCTCTTGTCAATGTTGTGGCGCTTTGCGCATCTTTTTATAGATTTTTCAATTTTTTGGCGTCTTTGCGCTTCTTTTGTTGGCATCATTGGCCAAATTTTTTTATTTTTGCAAGCTAGATTCCCTTTTAGACTCTTTTAAAAACTTAGTTGTGAATATATCTTCTCAGATATTAGAGAATAGGAGCTCTCTCTCTAACATAGGGAAGAATTATCACAAGCAGGATTAATAATTGAAGACAAGAGTAACGAGGGATCATGATGTGACAAAAAAAACTTTTAATCATTGTAAATACAAGATAGATTTGCTTAAGCAAGCTTTAGAAAGGATCTTAGTTTCATAAACAATCTTTTATTTTAAGATAGACTTTTGATTAGAAAAGAAAACTATGCCACTAATACTATGTTAGGGAAAGAGACACAATCACAAGATATTCATACTATCTAGGTGATTAAGTGGATGAAAATATATTAACTACAAATTGTTAAAGACAAGACAAGAGATATCATATCAGTGAAGATCTAAAACTAAGGTACAAAAAAAAGGCAACAAAAAAAATAAAAAGAAAAAAGTTTCATGCATTTATGTCAATCACACCCAATCTGGTCCTTAAAGAACTTAAAGTGTCGAAGGCCAGTGGTTTAGTAAAGATGTCTGCCAGTTGGTTTTCAGTTGTCACATGGTGTAACTCAATGTCTCCCTTAGTCACATGATCTCTAATAAAGTGATGCCTAATGTCAATGTGTTTAGTTCTTGAATGTTGGATAGGATTTTTAGAGATGCATATGGCACTAGTGTTGTCACAAAAAATTGAGATGGTGCTTACATGTAATCCTAGATCCAATACCTGTTGTTTCAACCAAAGAACTTGGGCCACACAACTTCCAAGGGCAATGTATTCAGCTTCAGCAGTGGAAAGTGCAACATAATTTTGCTTTCTACTAGACCAAGAGACCAAGGATTGTCCAATGAATTGACAAGTTCCGGAGGTGCTCTTTCTATCCACCTTGCATCCTGCAAAATCAGAGTCAGAAAAGCCAATAATTTCAAAAGAAGTGCTATGTCTAGGGTACCAAATCCCTAATCCTTGTGTCCCCAAAAGGTATCTAAAAATCCTTTTAATAGCAGTCATGTGGGATTCCTTAGGGTCGGCTTGAAACCTAGCACAAAGACAAACACTAAACATAATGTCAGGTCGGCTTGCAGTTAAGTAAAGTAAAGATCCAATCATACCTCTGTACTTCTTCTGATCAACAGACTTACCACTTGGGTCCTTATCCAACGGAGCACTAGAAGTCATGGGAGTGTTAATTGGCTTGGCTTTGTCCATCTCATATTTCTTCAAAATGTCTTTTATGTATTTTGTTTGATTTAGAAAAGCGCCCTCTTCCAATTGTTTTATGCTAAACCCCAAAAAGTAAGACAATTCTCCCATTAAACTCATCTCAAACTCTCTACTCATTGTTTTAGAAAAATCATCACACAAATTTTTATTAGAGGATCCAAAGAGTATATCATCAACATAAATCTGAACAATGAGTAAATCATCTCCAACTTTTTTAAGAAAAAGGGTGGTGTCTACGCTCCCCTTGACAAACTCCCTCTCTAGTAAGAATGTGCTAAGCCTCTCATACCAAGCTCTAGGTGCTTGTTTTAAACCATACAAAGCCTTTTTTAATTTAAACACATGATTTGGAAATTGAGAACTCTCAAAACCTGGAGGTTGTTCTACAAACACATCTTCTTTTATCTCCCCATTTAAAAAGGCACTCTTGACATCCATTTGAAAAAGCTTAAATCCTTTATAACAAGCAAAGGCTAATAGCACTCTAATGGCTTCCAATCTAGCTACAGGGGCAAAAGTCTCCTCAAAGTCTATCCCTTCTATTTGATTGTACCCCTTAGCCACTAATCTTGCTTTATTCCTCACCACCACTCCTGAATCATTCACTTTGTTCTTAAATACCCACTTTGTTCCAACTACACTTTGTCCCTTAGGTCTTTCCACAAGTTCCCAAACATCATTCCTAACAAATTGATTCAACTCTTCTTGCATTGCTAACATCCAAAACTCATCAGAGAGGGCTTGGTTAATGGTGGTGGGTTCAGTCATAGAGATAAAGGCAGAGTGGTTCACCTCCTTCCTAAGTCCATGTCTAGTCTTAACTCCACTAGAAAGGTCTCCTAAGATCAAATCCTTGGGGTGACTAGTAGAGTATCTCCAATCTTTAGGCAAAGTGTGTGAAGTTTCTCCCCTTTCATCAAAAGTTTCTATTCCTTGGGTGACTCCTTCTACTCCTTCATTACTTAGGTGCTCACTTCCCTTTCCCAATTTTTCTACTCCACTTGTAATCTCTCCAACATCATCATCTTCTATTCCATGTTTCTTATGATCAGACTCATCAAAAACTACATGGGTTGTCTCTTCCACCATCAAGGTTCTTTTGTTAAACACTCTAAAAGATTTCCCAACACTAGAATATCCCAAGAATACTCCTTCATCAGATTTAGGATCAAATTTTCCCAAGTGAGACTTTCCATTGTTGTGAATGAAAACCTTACAACCAAAGACATGAAGGTGGGAAAGATTTGGTGTTCTACCCTTAAGGATCTCATAGGGTGTCTTTTCTAATTTGACTCTAACATTCACCCTATTCAACACATAACATGCTGTGTTAACCGCTTCAGCCCAAAAATATTTTGGAAGTGAATACTCAGCAAGCATGGCTCTAGCGGCTTCCACCAAGGTCCGGTTCTTCCTTTCAGCTACTCCATTCTGCTGAGGAGTCCTAGGAGCTGAAAAATTGTGGCTAATCCCTTTCTCCTCACAAAAATCTCCAAATCTTTCATTTTCAAACTCTCCCCCATGATCACTATGGATGGTCAAAATCTCACATCCTAGCTTCTTCTGAATCCAAGTAGAAAAAGTTTTAAACTCCTCAAAAGACTCATTTTTATGAGAAAGAAATCTAGTCCAAGTGAACCTCGAGTAGTCATCAACAATCACAAAACCATAGACTTTCCCTCCCAAACTTGCTATGCTAATGGGTCCAAACAAATCCATGTGAAGGACTTCTAAAGGTCTAGAGGTGCTAATGTCCTTTATGGGGTGAAAAGAGGAGTGAATTTGCTTTCCTAGTTGACAGGCATCACAAAGGTGGTCTTTTGTAAACTTAAGTTTGGGGACACCTCTAACTAGGTCCTTTTGGGTCACTTTCCTAAGGGTTTTCATACTTGCATGACAAAGCCTCCTGTGCCACAACCAAGAATCATCAATGACAGTTTTTAAGCAAAAAGAAGCAGCACATTCAATGCTATTTAAATCAAGCATATAGACATTGTTTACCCTCTTTCCCTGCAAAATGGTGTTGTTGCTTAAACTTACAATGCATGAATTTGTGAAGAATTGTACGATGAAGCCTTTGTCACAGAATTGACTGATGCTGAGCAAGTTGTGCTTCAATCCATCTATAAACAAAACATTTTCAATCATAAGGTTCTTGGAATTACCAATTATACCTGCTCCTACCACCTTCCTGGTGGTGTTGTCTCCAAGAGTAACCTTGCCTCCAGTCCTGGATTCTAGTACAACAAACTGGCTAGCATCACCAGTCATATGTCGAGAGCATCCACTGTCCAGGTACCACATACTCTCACGAGGTCTTTTGTGAGAGACTTCCTGCAAAATTATCAAATGTTAGTTTTAGGAACCCAAGCAGGTTTGGGTTTCTTCTTATGAAGAGAAGAATGCAATGCATGTGTGGTATGCCGTGGATCATGCACCTTAGGTCTCCATACCCAATGTGAACTATGATGAATTGTGCAGGTGTGTGAGATATGTCCTAGCATGCCACAAGAAAAGCATCTAACTCCAGGAAAGGGATTTCTTAAGTGATTTGAGTTATAATGCCTCTCTCTAGGTTTTGGCAATTGATTAACAGTAGAATTCATCCTAGATTTCTTACATGCTTCTAAATCACTTTGAATCTTCAAGTTTGTGTTTTCTAAAATTTCATTTTCAATCCTCAAATTTTTTTCTATTTCTTTTGACTTCTTAAAATCAGATTCAAGAGATATGTGTGATATTTTCAATGCATCATGCTCTTCAACTAACTTACCATGATTTTTATTTAATTCATCAAATTCATCAAGTAAAGTCATGTGATTTGAATCAATTGTTTGATGGTCCTTAATCAAAATTTCATGCTCTTTTTGTAGATTTAAAAGTTCTAATTTCAAGCTAGCATGAGTTTTCTTTAATTTTCTATATGATGCATGAATTTTTTCTGAAACTTCAAGAAGTTGATCATATGAAAGTTCACATACCTCTTCTTGATCAATTTGATCTTTTCCCATGAAACACAAGTTTGTTGTTTCTTCCTCTGGTTCAGTCTCAGAAGAATCAGTACCAGACTCTGCCCAAAAGCTCCTTTGTTTTTTCTTGTCCTTCTTAGACTTTGCTTTCTCATCAATTTTTTCTTTGCTTGATTGATCTCTAAGCTTAGGGCAATCAGTTCTCACATGTCCAGGTTTCCTGCATTCAAAACAAACAATATCAGAAGATCCTTTAGTATGTTTATGATCCTTACCTTTTCTCCAACTTTGATGATGCTTTTGTTTCTTCCTTAGAAAGCTTTTGAATTGCCTTGTGATGAAGGCAACTCCATCGCTTTCAGACCCGGAAGATTCAGAATTCGATTTGTGTGCCTTCAATGCAATTGTTTTCTCCTTTTTCTTCTCACCTGTATCAAGATTTCTTTGATTCACCCCTTGCTCGTAAGCAATGAGTGAGCCAAGCAAGTTATCAATAGAATAGGTGTTTAAATCTTTAGATTCAGTAATTGCAGTAATTTTTGCATCATAGGATGAAGGCAAGCATCTCAAAATCTTGTTAACTTTTTCATAGTTCGAGAGTTCTTTTCCTAGTGCATGCAATGAGGTAGCAATCTGAGTAAACCTAGTGTACATGTCAGAAATTGATTCATGAGGTTTCATACGAAAAAGTTCGTAGTCATGCAAGAGAATGTTTAAACGGGATTGTTTAACTTCATTAGTGCCTTCATAAGTAATGCACAATTTATCCCAAATTTCTTTACCAGTTTTGCAAGTTGAAACACGCATGTAATCCTCAGATTTTAAAGCACAGAAAAAGCAATTCAAACATTTCGCATTCAATTGAGCTAAATCTCGTTCATCAAAAGTCCATTCGGTAAAAGCAACTTCAGTTTTAAAACCGTTAATTTCACGAGAAGGTGGAGAATAACCTTCTTGAATAAGCATCCACATGCGATAATCAGTAGATTGTAAAAAAGTTGACATGCGAGTTTTCCAGAAATCAAAAGGTAGGTTATCGAACAGAGGAGGTCGGGTAATAGAATACCCTTCCGTAGTGTTGTGATTCCCAAAGTTAGACATGGATCAAATTCAAAAAGTTTTTAAACTTTAATTTTCGAATCAAGCTCTGATACCACTTGAAAGTTCGATGGGGATGTTAAGCCATATGAACTTAGTCCCAAAACTAACCAAGAGGGGGGGTGAATTGGTATTTTAAAAACTTCATTTTTAAACAAAGAAATAAAGTCACATAAACCAAGTCACACCACGAAAATAATGCGGAATTAAACGTGCGGAAGCAAGAAAAGAAACACAGAGATTTATAGTGGTTCGGTCGACTCGACCTACGTCCACTCCTTGGAGGCACCCTCCAAGTATTGCACTAAACAAAAAGTGACTCTCCTTTAGCCCCCACGGCTAGGTGGAGAAACCCTCACAAGAACCTCCTTTTTGCCACCCCGGCAAGGCAGAGAACCTATCTCCTTTTGCTTCCTCCTGAAGCTGGCAGAGAACCAGAACCAAAAGCACAACTCCTTACCTCTACCGACCCTTCCACGGACGAGAAACTCTAGACGAAGACGACGCAGAGAGATCCTTGAAGTAACCCTTGTGAAACCCCTCACAAGCTCCCCCTCACAAGATCCTCTCTTTCTCTTCTCTCTCTCTTTCTCTCCTCAAGGTCTTCTCAGGTCAAGGCAGCAGCCAAAGGTCTTTAAAACGTTGAACAAGAGCTCTTTAAATAGAAGAGCTTCAAAAGAGCTCATTAATTGCAAGTTGCCGACTTTATCGTCCAGGCCGATATGGACATCGGCCTGGCCGATCAGTACAAATCAATGAAGATCGGCCAGAGCATAGCCCTGGATGCAAGATTGGACGATTGAAAATTAGCTTGATCGTCCAGGCCGATCTCACGATCGTCCTGGCCGATCAGTTCAAATCAGACAAAAATCGTCCTGACAATAGCCCTGAATATGGGCTGGCCGATATTGATCGTCCTGAAGTAACTTAAGGTTTTTGACTAGATCGTCCGGGCCGATCCTGCGATCGTCCAGGACGATATGATCGTATCAATCATCCTTAATTACTTCCTTGATTTCCTGAACAATTATGGCATAATTTGTTAATATCGTCCAGGCCGATCCGAGGATCGTCCTGGCCGATAATTTAAAGATATGCTATACCATACTTGTCTATGGCGGCAACTTCTTTCTGTTTTGAGCTTATCGTCCTGGCCGATACACGTATCGTCCAGGATGATCTGTTAACGTAGGCTGCCTTAATTAAGAATCCTTAATTAGACTTTCTGTTTTAAGCTGATCGTCCAGGCCGATCGAAGAAATCGTCCTGGCCGATATGAGTAAAAACAGAATTTCTAATTCTCTCAAGTGTGTGTGTGAAGGGTTACAAAGCATCAGTCTTTTTGACTATTACAAGAGGACTCAAAAGGTAAAAAATAAAAGTACAGACTGACTCAACCCTAAACCTACGCATTCCTGAACTTGGCTCCTTTTTGATTGTCCAATCGTCGATTCCTGAAAAGTTAGAAGCAACAAGCTGTCCAAGAAAAGCAGTGTTTGTCAATCATCAAAACATAAGACATGAAAAACAGATTTGCAACAGTTATTGTTGATGACTACTCGAGGTTCACTTGGACTAGATTTCTTTCACATAAAAATGAGTCTTTTGAGGAGTTTAAAACATTTTCTAGTTGGATTCAGAAAAAGCTAGGTTGTGAGATTTTGACCATCCATAGTGATCATGGGGGAGAGTTTGAAAATGAAAGATTTAGAGTTTTTTGTGAGGACAAGGGGATTAGCCATAATTTTTCAGCCCCTAGGACCCCTCATCAGAATGGGATAGCTGAAAGGAAGAACCGGACCTTGGTGGAAGCCGCTAGAGCCAAGCTTGCTGAGTATTCACTTCCAAAATACTTTTGGGCAGAAGCGGTTAACACAACTTGTTATGTGTTGAATAGGGTGAATGTTATAGCCAAATTAGGAAGACACCCTATGAGATCCTTAAGGGTACAATACCCAATCTTTTCCACCTTCATGTCTTTAGTTGTAAGGTTTTCATTCACAACAATGGAAAGTCTCACTTGGGAAAATTTGATCCTAAATCTGATGAAGGAGTATTTTTGGGATATTCAAGTGTTGGGAAGTCGTTTAGGGTGTTTAATAAAAGAACTTTGATGGTGGAAGAGACAACCCATGTAGTTTTTGATGAGTCTGATCCTAAGAAACATGGAGTAGAAGATGATGATGTTGGAAAGATTACAAGTGGAGTAGAAAATTTGGGGAAGGGGGGTGAGCACCTAAGTAATGAAGGAGTAGAAAAAGTCACCCAAGGAGTAGAAAATTTTGATGAAAGGGGAGAACCTTCACACACTTTGCCTAGAGATTGGAGATACTCTATAAGTCACCCCAAGGATTTGATCTTAGTAGACCCTTCTAGTGGAGTTAAGATTAGACATGGACTTAGGAAGGAGGTGAACCACTCTGCCTTTATCTCTATGACTGAACCCACCACCATTAACCAAGCCCTTTCTGATGAGTTTTGGATTTTAGCAATGCAAGAAGAATTGAATCAATTTGTTAGGAATGATGTTTGGGAACTTGTGGAAAGACCTAAGGGACAAAGTGTAGTTGGGATAAAGTGGGTCTTTAGGAACAAGTTGAATGATTCAAGAGTGGTGGTAAGGAATAAAGCAAGATTGGTGGCTAAGGGGTACAATTAAATAGAAGGGATAGACTTTGAGGAGACTTTTGCCCCTGTAGTTAGATTGGAAGCCATTAGAGTGCTATTAGCCTTTGCCTGTTATAAAGGATTTAAGCTTTTTCAAATGGATGTCAAGAGTGCCTTTTTAAATGGGGAAATAAAAGAAGATGTTTTTATAGAACAACCTCAAAGTTTTGAGAGTTCCCAATTTCCAAATCATGCGTTTAAATTAAAAAAGGCTTTGTATGGTTTAAAGCAGGCACCTAGAGCTTGGTATGAGAGGCTTAGCACATTCTTACTAGAGAGGGAGTTTGTCAAGGGGAGCGTAGACACCACCCTTTTTCTTAGAAGAGTATGAGATGATTTACTCATTGTTCAGATTTATATTGATGATATACTCTTTGGATCTTTTAATAAAAAATTGTCTGATGATTTTTCTAAAACAATGAGTAGAGAGTTTGAGATAATTTTGATGGGAGAGTTATCCTACTTTTTGGGGTTTAGCATAAAACAATTGGAGGATGGAACTTTTCTAAATCAAACAAAATACATAAAGAACATTTTGAAGAAATATGAGATGGACAAAGCCAAGCCAATTAACACTCCCATGACTTCTAGTGCTCCATTGGATAAAGACCCAAGTGGTAAGTCTGTTGATCAGAAGAAGTATAGAGGCATGATTATATCTTTACTTTACTTGACTGTGAGCCGACCTGATATAATGTTTATTGTTTTCCTTTGTGCTAGATTTCAAGCTGACCCTAAGGAATCCCACATGACTGCTGTTAAGAGAATTTTCAGATAACTTTTAGAGACACAAGGCTTAGGGATTTGGTACCCTAGACACAACACTTCTTTTGAGATTATTGATTTTTTTGACTCTGATTTTGTAGGATGCAAGGTGGATAGAAAAAGTACTTCTGGAACTTGTCAATTCATTGGATAATCTTTGGTCTCTTGGTCTAGTAGAAAGCAAAACTTTGTTGCACTTTCCACTACTGAAGCTGAATACATTGCTCTTGGAAGTTGTGTGGCCCAAGTCCTTTGGTTGAAACAAAATGTATTGGATTTAGGATTACATATAAGTACCATCTCAATCTTTTATAACAACACTAGTGCCATATGCATCTCTAAGAATCCTATCCAACATTCAAGGACTAAACACATTGACATTAGGCATCACTTTATTAGAGATCATGTGACTAAGGGAGACATTGAGTTACACCATGTGACAACTAAAAACCAACTGGCAGACATCTTTACTAAACCTCTGGCCTTCAACACTTTCAGTTCTTTAAGGACCAGATTGTGTCTCTTTCTCTAACCTATTTTAGTGGCATAGTTTTCTTTTCTAATCAAAAGTCTATCTCAAATTAAAGATTGTTTATGAAATTGATATCTTTTCTTAAGCTTGCTTAAGCAAATCTATCTTATATTTATAATGATTAAAGTCTTTTTGTCCCATCAAGATCCCTCGTTACTCTTGTCTTTGATTATTATTTCTGCTTGTGGTAATTCTTCCTTATGTTAGAGAGAGAGCTCCTATTCTCTAATATCTGAGAAGATATATTCACAATTAAGATTTTTTAAAAGATTATAAAAGAGAATCTAGCTTGAAAAAAAAAATAATAACAAAATTTGGCCAATGATGCCAACAAAAGAAGCACAAAGACGCCAAAAATTGAAAAATCTATAAAAAGATGTGAAAAGCGCCACTAAATTGACAAGAGGCATAAAATGAGCCCACTCAAAAGCAAGCTATTCTCCCTTTTTAAATCTTTTAGAACTTTGAAGTTTTGGTTCTCAAAGGCTTGATTTCGATTATCTTGCGATCGTGACAAATTTACCTTACTTCATTATTTTATAAAGATTTTTTTTCTTAAGACAAGTGATGGGTGGATTCTTTTTCTCATATCCAATTAATTATTTGAGTTAGGTCATTGATTTCAAAAGACGATACTACCCTAAGAAAATGTTTGAGCTAAGGATAAACCATGAACGGATATTCTACTATTCTATAGATTAATGAGATTGGTAACTCATTAACTCACAAGTTTTTTAAATCAATCACATGGAATACTATATCATTTTCATGCCTTGATTAAAAAAAAAAAATTCATTTGCTATTTGTCTTTTGTTCCCTTCTTTTTGATATGTCAAAAGGGGGAGAAGTTTATGAGGTAGTTTATGAGGTTCCTTTTTTGTCGATCCAGAACTTTTACTACTAATTGTTTTCGTAATGTTTTGCCATCATAAAAAAGGGGGAGATTATTACAAATATATTTTCATGGCTTATGTTTTAATGATTGACAAATACTATTTCTCTTGGACTGCTTGTTGCTTCTAACGTTTTAGGAATCGAAGATTGGACGAACAAGACGAAGCCAATTCAGGATTGCGTAGGTTTAGGGTTGAGTCAGCCTGTACTTTTTTTTTCAATTCTTGAGTCTACTTGTAATGGTCAAAAAGACTGATGCTAAGTAACCCTTCACACACACACTTGAGAGACTTAGAATTTCTATTTTTACTCATATAAGTCAGAACGATTTTTTTATCGGCCTGAACGATCAGGCTTAAAACATAAAGTCTAAATAAGGATTCTTAATTAAGGCAGTCATCATTAACATATCGGCCTGGACGATACGTGTATTGGCCAGGACGATAAGCTAAAAACAGAAAGAAGTTGCGCCATAGACAATTAAGGTATACTGTATTTTTAAATTATCGGCCAGGACGATCCTTTATCGGCCTGGACTATATTCACAAATTATGCCTTAATTGATCAGGAAATCAAGGAAGTAATTAAGGATGATTGATACGATTATATTGTCCTGGATGATCGCAGGATCGGCCAGGATGATCCAGTCAAAAACTTTAAGTTACTTCAGGATGATAAATATCGGCCAGCTCGTATCCAGGGCTATTCTCAGGATGATTTTCCTTTAATTTGAACTGATCGGCCAGGACGATCGTGAGATCGGCTTGGACGATCAAGCCAAATTTCAATCGTCCAGGAGTGTATCCAGGGCGATGCTCTGGCCGATCTTCTGAGTTTTGTACTAATCGGCTAGGCCGATGTCCATATCGGCCTGGATGATAAAGTCGGCAACTTGCAATTAATGAGTTCCTTTAAAACTCTTCTATTTAAGAGCTCTTATTCAACATTTTTCAAAACCTTTGGCTGCTGCTTTGACCTGAGAAGACCTTGAGGAGAGAAAGAAAGAGAGGGAGAGAGAGAGGATCTTGTGAGGGGGAGCTTGTGAGGGGATTCACAAGGGTTACTTCAAGGATCGCTCTGCTTGTTCTTCGTCTAGAGTTTCTCATCCGTGGAAGGATCGGTAGAGGTAAGGAGTTAGCTTTTGGTTGTGGTTCTCTGCCAGCTTCAGGAGGAAGCAAAAAGAAGTAGGTTCTCTGCCTTTCCGGGGTGGCAAAAAGGAGGTTCTTGTGATGGCCTCTTCGCGTAGCCGTGGGGGCTAAAGGAGCGTCACGTTTTGTAGTGCAATACTTGGAGGGTGCCTCCAAGGAGTGGACGTAGGTCGAGTTGACCGAACCACTATAAATTTCTGTGTTCTTATTTTTGCTTTCGCACTTTTAATTCCGCATTTATTTTTGTCATGTGATTTTGGTTTATGCAATTTTTATTCTTTGTGAAAAGAAATTTTAAAATACCAATTCACCCCCCCCCCCTCTTGGTTAGCCTGGGCAAGTTCTATAGGGCTTAACATCCCTAACAAACTTTCTAGTGCCATAAGAGCACTTTCATATTTTTTGAAGCAAAAATTAGAGGTCTTTAAAGTATTCAAAAAGCTTAAAGCCTTGGTGGAGAAAGAAAGCGGCCTTGGGATCAAAGCTATACGATCTGATTGAGGAGGGGAGTTCACTTCAAAAGAATTTTAAGAATTTTGTGAAGCCAATGGAATATGTCGACTAATGACTATACCAAGATCTCCTCATTAAAATGGTATAATAGAAGGAAAGAATTGAACTATCCTTGATATAACTCAAAGTATGATTAAGAGTAAGAGGCTACCTATGAAATATTGGGCCAAAGTTGTTTTATCCAAGGTTTACTTATCCAATCAATCACCAATAAGAAGTGTGTGGGGAATGACATTGTAGGAATCATAGAGTGGAAGGAAGCCATATATTTCTCATCTAAGAGTGTTTAGAAGCATAGCCCTTGTGCACATACTTGATGAGCAATGAGTAAACTAGATGATAAGAGTAAGAAGTACATTTTCATTGGTTATGACTACAGCTCAAAAAGCTATAAGTTATATAATTAAAACACTATGAAGACAATCATCAATCATGATGTTATCTTTAATAAAGAAGGAGAATAGGTTTGGAACCCACATGATGTTCATTACAACTTTTTTATGGATGAAGAAGTTGAGCAGCCAAGGATGGATCAAGAAAGAGATGAGCCCATAAACCCACAAACTACAAGTATTCAAGATGGCCCACTATCTTCAAGTGAAGGGTTAAGCAAATAAGTACCATACTTTAGAAGTTTACATGAAGTCTATAAGGTAACTGAGAATCAAGACGATCTCACTCTCTTTTGCCTCTTTGCCAATTATGAACCCATGAATTTTTAAGAAGCTGCACAAAGTAAGAGTTGGAAGGATGTAATAAATAAAGAAATTAAGGCAATTAAGAAG
Source organism: Dendrobium huoshanense (assembly GCA_016618105.1). Taxonomy (NCBI): domain Eukaryota; kingdom Viridiplantae; phylum Streptophyta; class Magnoliopsida; order Asparagales; family Orchidaceae; genus Dendrobium; species Dendrobium huoshanense. Next base: position 16,750,713 of record CM028350.1, read on the forward strand.
AACGATACATGGGAGCTAACTGCACTTCCAATATGACACAAGGAAATTAGTGTATAGTGGGTATACTAAGCAAAGAAGAATACTAAAGAAGAAATTGAGAAATCTAAATCAAGATTAGTAGTAAAAGGTTATAGCTGAATAGTGGGTGTTGACCTTGATTTTTATTTGAGTGCATTTGAGGGACTTTAATAGATTTAATTAAACCCCACTCAAGCTGATGTATCAGATAGGGGAAATCCATTATTACGATCAAGTCATATATATTACTATCAATCAGGGTGCGCTGGCGAGAGCCGCTATCCTCAATGGTTAGTTGTATGTACGATCTAATCTACCTTCCAATGGCCCATTTGGGAGGAGCACAGAGGCCTGCGATCATTTCTATCCCTTGAGGTGATGCGGTTAAATACCCTTTACACTTTGTATCCAGCGGTATCCTTTCAAAGGTTCGTAGGTATCTGGCAACCACGGTGGGACACATTTCTCTCTCCATCTTTCAATCCCATATTATTTTTTCTTGTGTGTACTCTATGTTTGGCACTCCTTAGAATAGGTTCATGCTACACTTAGTTAGGATCCTTTTCTTTATTAAGTTCCCTGCTTAGCTATGGTTTTCCCCAAGCTATGGTCCCTTTCCTTCTCGCCTTCTAGGCCATTATTTACCCTATCAAATTCTCTTATTTTATCAATTCTTAATAATATTTTTAATTCTCTTTGTTATTTTAGCAATAGTGTCATGGCTTCCTGTACTTCCTCTATGAATTTTTTATTAGGCTCGGATACATAGGTGACTCTCCCTAAGTCTCTGTTGACTAGTTCACCCATTGGAGGGATCACTTTTGATTCCTTCACGAACTCGGCTTTCGTCACTTTTGGCGGGCCGACCTCGGCTGAGGCTGCTGCATTCTATCCTCCATAGAGGAGAAGACACGTATCCATGCACCCTTCTAGATGACTAGTGGCTCGGTAGATAGCCCGGGACCTGCTCATCTTGCTCCCCTTCCTACGTAGTCAGTGCACCTTGTGGTTAGGTAGCCAGTGTCAAGGCCACTCCCGATTCCTCCTACGCATCCAATTATTAGAAGACCCATACATATTATACCTGTTATGCATATTTCTCCGGCCTCTCAATGCTGGGAGCTAGTTATCGCTCCTCCTATTGTTCTGGTGGAGGCAGCTCGAGTTCGAGTTCCCCCTCTTTCCTTTAGGAAGAGGGGTGCCTAGACTGAGGATCCTATTCCCTCCGCCCGTCGGGCTTCCTTGTTTGCTAGGTAGTGGGTTCAGATACTCCTTCCTCCTCTGCCTCCGACCTTGGGAGAAGGGCCCGTTCAAAGGTAGATAGACTGATAATGACAGAGGTAGTGTCTCACTGGGAGCCCGTTCAAAGGAGAATGGTCCTCATGAAGTGAGAGCTACAACCAATTTTAGCACTGCCTACCCCAGCCATTGTGGTTGCGCATGAGATAGAAGCAATCCATGGAGGATGCTTCTCTCCAATGGCACATAGTGGTGATGAGGAGGATGTTACTCACATTATGGCAATAACTCATATTACCACTACTTTACCCTGAGCTAGTTTCCTTATAGACGATACTATCCAAAGTTAAAGTATAATCCGCCTAGTGTGAGGTCGAGGGCCTATTAGTCGAGAGAGAATATTTTGCAAGATCTCTCAGGCATCCTTTCAATTGTAGAGATAGACCTTGAGATAGTGGTATAGGTGACAAATAGGATAGCCACCTAGGCAGCCAGTTAGTTTAGCTCCAGCAGTCTAACCATAGACAGTTACCCCTAGTGTTGGACGACACCCTTATCTTCATGGATCGAGACAACTGTTATAACATACTAGAGCTCAGATCCATTCAGTAGTTATGGCCCCTAAATAGCCAGTAGCCCCTTCTAGTCCCCTCTATATGAGGTGATTTTAGAGATGATGACAGTCGGATACCCCAATTGAGATAGTGCAGCCAGCAGAGGTAGTTGAGTAGTTTGATTCTATTATTCCTTTTGGGTCCGAGGTGGTCCCGATGGTTTGTGATGCAGATTTTATAGCTTCCCCTGATGGTCACTAAGTCCATACAAAGAAGTGCTTCATTAGACCTTCATCGAGGAGGACTTACTCGATGATGAGTTAGACGAGGACTTACCAGTACACAAATTTTATATGGTTACCTTTCGAGGTCACTTAGATGAGCAGAGATAGCCTGAGGATGATGAAAAGTAGGGAGAGCCTGAGGTGGGTGGGTCTCACAGATCAGTTGATACAGAGGTTACCGTTCTACACTTATAGACTTAGATGGCAGAGATGATCAAGGCCATGGCGGTGATGGCTCCACAGTTGATAGCACTGAGGGAAATGCCTTAGATGATGGGTATAACCACTCCTACTACATTTATGGATGAGCCCACAGTACCTGCCAAGCCCACCTACACTAGCGCCAAGCCCACCTACACTAGCTACCATCGTAGTTCAGAGTCAGCTAGCATAGTTATTAGCGGGATAGATTCATAATTTGATAGCCTAAAAGGTTGAGCAGGTGAATTTCTCCAAGAAGGTTGGATAGGTTATTAGTGGAGGGAGGCCCAACCCGGTTGAGTACGAGAGGGAGCCCTACCCTTATGGTTTTGTTCCCCCATGTATCAGAGTTTTTGATGGGTTTGGGAACCTGAGGTAACATGTAGCATAGTATAGGGCCATATATTACAACATAGGGGAGAATGATGCACTGATGTTGAGACTATTTATTAGCAACCTAGTTGGGGTGGCCTTTACTTGGTATGCCGACCTCTCCAATGACTCAGTTTACACCTTTGCAAAGTTAGAGTAGCTTTTTATTTAGAGTTTTGTCAGTGTAGAGCATCGGGTCATAGTTGGAGAGTTAGTTGTAGCTAGACAGCGCCCTCAAGAGAGTCTCCCAAATTATATAGTCAGATGGAGGAACCTTAGCCTGTAGTGTGAGCCTAAGTTACAAGAGCAACATACACTGGAGATCATATTAAAGAACATCGACGGTCTCATAGCTCCCTACCTTAACAATTTTAGTATTAGAATCTTCCATAAACTATTGATGAAGGTTATTAGCTTGCAGGATAGCATACCCGATGTAGTCCCTCCTACGGTTAAGAGTCAGCCTTCATGCAGACCTTAGTGGAAGGAGTCTTCAGAGGCACCTCCTCCTAGAAAAGTGGAGGTACATAGTACTCATGGGATACTGGATAAGGGCAAGAGGCCCATAGTTAGTTCACTACCTCTACAGTAGTCGTACTCACCCAGTCATCCGGTAACGCAGTCCAAGCTTTCGTAGGACTCCAAAGGCCCAGCAGTACCTATAGAAAAAACTTAGTAAGGAATATCCCTTCAAAAGGGAAATTTTGAGAAAGATATTCAAGTTCCTTATTAAGAAAAATATCCTAAAATTCTCAAATAATAATAGAGTGGGGAAGGAGAGACAGACAAACCACCCACTCTATTGTCCATACCATAGATATGTCAGGCAAGTTTTGGAAGAATGCTATGTGTTCAAGAACAAAGTTGAGAGGATCATAGCCAGTGGGAAGATTCATCTGCATTAAAGTGACTTAGTGCAGCCCTAGGAATAAAAAATTCAGACAGTTTAGATGATCTCCAATTCTAGCCGCAGTGGTGTTGCAAATCTATTTTAATGGCTTATGTTTTGATGATTGACAAACACTATTTCTCTTAGACTGCTTGTTGCTTCTAACATTTCAGGAATCGAAGATCGGACGAACAAGACGAAGCAAATTCAGGATTGCGTAGGTTTAGGGTTGAGTCAGTCTGTACTTTTGTTTTTCACTTCTTGAGTCTACTTGTAATGGTTAAAGAGTCTGATGCTAAGTAACCCTTCACACACACACTTGAGAGACTTAGAATTTCTATTTTTACTCATATTGGCCAGGACAATTTTTGGATCGGCTTATACTATCAGGATTAAAACAGAAAGTCTAAATAAGGATTCTTAATTAAGGCAGCCGACATTAACAGATCGGCCTGGAAGATACGTGTATCGGCCAGGACGATAAGCTCAAAATAGAAAGAAGTTGCCGCCATAGACAATTAAGGTATACTGTATTTTTAAATTATTTGCCAGGACGATCCTAGAATTGGCCTGGACGATATTAACAAATTATGCATTAATTGATCAGGAAATCAAGGAAGTAATTAAGGATGATTGATACGATCATATCGTCCTAGACGATCACAGGATCGGCCGGGACGATCCAGTCAAAAACCTTAAGGACGATAAATATCAGCCAGCTTGTATCCAGGGCTATTATCAAGACAATTTTCCTCTGATTTGAACTGATCGGCCAGGACGATCGTAAGATCGGCTTGGACGATCAAGCCAATTTTTAATCATCCTGTTTTTCATCTAGGGCGATGCTCTGGCCGATCTTCTTTGATTTGTACTGATCGGCCAGGCCGATGTCCATATCGGCCTGGACGATATTGTCGGCAACTTGCAATTAATGAGCTCCTTTGAAGCTCTTCTATTTAAGAGCTCTTGTTCAACATTTTTCAAGACCTTTTGGCTGCTGCCTTGACCTGAGAAGACCTTGAGGAGAGAAAGAGAGAGAGGGAGAGAGAGAGGATATTGTGAGAGGGAGTTTGTGAGGGGATTCACAAGGGTTGCTTCAAGGATCGCTCTGCTTGTTCTTCATTTAGAGTTTCTCATCCGTGGAAGGGTCGGTAGAGGTAAGGAGTTAGCTTTTGGTTGTGGTTCTCTACCAGCTTCAGGATGAAGCAAAAGGAGGTAGGTTCTCTGCCTTTCCGGGGTGGCAAAAAGAAGGTTCTTGTAAGGGCTTCTCCGCCTAGCCGTGTGGGATAAAGGAGAGTCACTTTTTATAGTGCAATACTTGGAGGGTGCCTCCAAGGAGTGTACGTAGGTCGAGTTGACCGAACCACTAAAAATTTCTGTGTTCTTATTTTTGCTTCAGCACTTTTATTTCCGCACTTTGTTTTTTCTGTGGTGATTTTGGTTTGTGATTTTCATTCTTTGAGAAAAGAAATTTTTAATTACCAATTCACCCCCCTCTTGGTTAGCTTGGGCCAGTTCTATAGAGCTTAACATCCCTAACGAACTTTCAAGTGTTTTCAGAGCACTTTCTAGTGTCATCTAAGCACTTTTAAGTGGCAGTCGTAGTGGCAGTCAGGGTAGTGGTAGTAGGTCACCCAGAGGTTTCGAGGGAGAGTGATAGCTAGCACTCTCTCGGAAGATGAAGAAGATCATTGTCCAGTAAGTTCAGAGTTCAATGGCAGTTGAGAGGAGGCCTCCCCAGGCCAATTTGATAGTTGCCGCCCTAGTTTACGCCAGCACATTTTCCTTCTTCTTCTTCTTCTTCTTCTATTGTAGTGCTTACTGAGCACATTTCTTCTTCTGCTTTATGTACTCAAAAGATGTATGAAAAGAAATTTTTTTTTGTAACTTCAAAAGGGAAGACATGGTTCGTTTCAGCACTTACGCTGAAGGACTTTGTTCTCCTTTCAATTAATAATAAAATAATAAAAGAAGGTGATTCTGACTATTTTTGGTTTTCTGCTCTTGCTTTTACTTCTACTTTTCCCAGTACTCGCTCTTTTCATATTTTACATACTTCTGATGATATAAATGATCCTTTATATGAAGATGAGTTTGAATACGAAGATGAACAAGTTTTTACTATTCTAGAGGGTGGTTATTACATGGATTCAAAAGTTGAATATGAGAACTTACTCTAATCACCCTCTTTTGAGCCAGCACAAGCCACCACCCTAGAGCCAAGTGAATCTCCTACTGAGGATGACTCAATATAGGAAGTTTACATGAGTTCAGGGAAGGTCCTTCCACCCTAAGTGGCTAAAAATATAAAAGAAAAAGATAAAAACATTGTTACCTAGCAGGATGATCATACCCCTTTCTCTTAAGAGCAATCTAAGGAGAAAGGGAAAGGCCCTCAGCTAGAGGTCGACAATAATGTGTTGGCGCATCAATAGAAAATTTCTTCTCTTCTTAGTGTCTATGACACTTTGATGATGTCCCTCAACTTATGAGAGACACTAGTGAAAGTCTTACTTGAATTAGAGTTCTATCAAGCTTTCTTTGCTTTCGATTCTATTGGGAATGCATGCCACTTGGGAGAGATGTCATGCATTACCTTTTCAATTTGTGACATTCTTTTAGGAACTTTTGAGCTCAACCCTCTCTTGTATGTCACTATTTAAGTCAATGGTTATGAGTTGAACAGGGGTTTCAGTAAACATTTTTACATATGAAACTTTAAAGGGCCTCTCCCTAGGTCACTTGAAGCTCACTTTCAATAAGATTATGTTGAAAGAATTTAATGACCAAGGCTAGTACCCTGTCTCTAAAGTTTGAAAATTTTATAATTGATGCAAAGTTTCATGTGATTGAGGCTGATACTTCATACAGGCCTCTCTTAGGAAGGCCTTGGATCCACGAGTATGGAATGGTGCCCTCTACCTTGCACTAATGTATTAAGAATATGAGAAATAATGTTGAGTATACCATTTATGGAGATACCAAGCCCTTTTTCATGCATGAGGTCTCTATTTATGATAACACTATACCTAACAAGACTTATAGATCTCCCCCTACTTAGTCACCAATGATACCTGCTAGTGTTGTAAACAGTCCTATATAATGCCTAGTATAGGATCTATCACAGGTTAGTATTGAGTTAGGTATTTCAACTATATTCTGATAGAGCTCATTTTTAGTGTACAGTGAGGCACGACATTCCCCCTTGTAGACGTAGGGGAGGATGAGGTAGAGGTAGGGCTAGAGAGTCAACCCACAACCGTGGAACTATGAAACACAGACTCCTCCCCCTCACACCTTTATATTTCCTCTTTGATTATCGAGTCTAACTCTTCAGATGATGAAATGATCGATGTCTTTCATCATTCAATCTCTTCATTACCTCCAAATTCCAGTGGTTATGATTCATTTCCTACATTTCATAGGTATTTGATACTTGAGGATGGATTAGTTATTAATAATAGCTCATATGAGGAGGAAGACTTTCGACATCAGACTACTAGTGGATACCTATTTTCCATCAGATGAGTGGAATGAGAATTGAAGATTCCTATCAAAAACCTTTTGACTCTCCTTCCACTTGTGGTAATAGTTCACTATAGACTAGTGAACACCCTATACCTCCACTGTACAAGACATTTGGGCCAACATGGTCTAGGAAGTGTGCCTATTTATCCCATAGTATAAGTGCCCCACTAGGTCCTCAAAACTAGGGTCTAGAGGAGACCGCTATGGATATAGAGTTTACGAGTGCCCCTCTTTACATTTCCACTTTTATAGAGGGTTACGTAGAGTGGGGTCTTATTCATTTTACTTGGTCTGATGAACATGCTATACAGCAAACCCGTATTTGACGGACTGATTTCTCTTGAGCCCTCAAAGGTGTGGATTATATAGGAGAAAGTTGGTCTACTAGTGCCAATATTTATATCATCTCTCATTCTTATTCAATTATTTATCTTGGTGATGAAGAAGACCCAGATGATGATGAAAACAAAGTTCTTGATGCTCTAAGGGAGTTTAAAGATGGCACTGCTTTCGCCATGGATGAACTGTGTGAGCTAAACTTAGGCAATGAGTCAAATCCTAGGCCTATTTTTCATAGTACTTTATTGTCTGACTCAGAGGCTTAAGATTACATCTAGTTACTCTTAGATTTTAAGGATTGCTTTGCTTAGAATTACATTAAGATGCCCGATCTTGATCTAGAGGTAGCAGTCCATAAATTGGTCTCTAAGCTTGATGCAGTCCTTGTTAAGTAGTTACCTCGAAGGATGAGGTTAGAGATTGAATAATAGTTTATCGCTAAAACTAAGAAGCTTATAGAAGCTAGATTCATTAGGGAAAAGAAATACACTACTTGGCTTGCCAATATGGTACTAGTTCGGAAGAAAACTAGATAAATTCATGTTTGTATTGACTTCTATTATTTGAATAAGGCATGTCCTAAGGATGATTTCCCTCTCCCTATCTTCGAGCTTATGGTGGATATAATATCATCCCATAGCATTTTCTCATTCATGGATGGTTCATCTAGTTATAATCAGATAAAGATGGACCCCAAGGATGAGAAGTTTATTGCATTTTGTACACCTATATGTATATTTTTTTATAAGGTGATGCCCTTCAATCTAAAGAATGCTAGGGCCACCTATCAACATGTTATGACTGTTATCTTCGATGAGATGATATAGGAGCAAGTTGAATTCTATGTGGATGATTTTGTAGTCAAAAGCAAGGTCTGTGGAGATTACTTATGAGATCTACGAATCATTTTTGAACACTTGTGTAAGTTTGATTTAAAAATGAATCCTTTAAAATGTGTATTGAAGTTAGTGTAGGAAAGTTCTTAGGGTTTATAATTCACTATCATGGCATTGAGATAGACCCTTCTATGATCAAAGCCATAGTGGATTTGAAACCCCTAAGAGTCTTACCCAGTTGAGATCCTTCAAGGGTAAACTCACTTTCTTGCGAAGATTTTTCTCCAACCTTTATAGTATATGTCATTCCTTCACTGCTCTAGTGAAGAAGGATGTTTGTTTTCACTAGGATTAGCATTACAGGAGGCTTTTGATAGTATAAAGTGCTACCTGATGAACCCCCCTTTTTTAGCTGCACCCATCCCAGGTAGGCCGTTGATTCTTACACTATGGCCCTGGATGAATCTCTCAGTGCACTATTAGATTAAGAGAATGAGGAAGGCAAGGAGAATGCCTTATAATACTTTAATAAATGGTTAATACATGTAGAGCTTAAGTACCCAGCGATGAAAAATCAATTATTAGCTTTGATCTTCATGGTATAGAAGCTTAGGCAATATGCTTTCGCATAAGGTTAACCTAATCTCACGAGTCAATTCTTTACAGTATTTGATGACCTGTCTGACCCTCTCAAGTCATTTAGCATGATGGTCTATGATCCTACTATAGTTTGATATTACCTTTGTCCCTCGAGGGGCCATCAAAGGATAGGCTCTACCTGACTTTCTTGCTACTCACCTGATCCCTATAAATTCTCCACTCAATGATGATATACCTGATCAATTAATCATGAGTGTGGATGAGGATTTTCTTACTTGGGAGATCTACTTTGATGGTACATTATTCATTAAAGCCTTATACCTAAATGAAACTCCCATAGTTATGGTAGGTTTGTGCCTCATTTTTGTTTTCCCTAAAGGTCACACTCTTCGCTACTTTTATAGTCTTTTCATAACCATATACTAACAATGAATCTAAATACAAAGCTCTGATTTTGGAATTAGAGCTAACCATTCAGATGAACATTATGCAGGTGAAAATCTTTAGAGACTCCCAATTGATTATAAATCAAGTAGCAGGAGTTTACAAAGTACTTAAGCCTGAGCTCTTGCCTTATCACAATAAGGAAATGGAGCTCCTGTGTTTAATTCTTGAAGTAACTTTGGCTAAAATCCTTTGATATGCAAATAGTAAAGTAGATACATTGGCCAAGTTAGCAAAGGAATTGGTTGACCCAACTGGCAACCCATTTTATATCATTATCCAGTGTCATCAAGCCCAATGCCTCGCATACTTGTCTTCTCCCTATCAGACACTCACAATGTTGGCTATTGAAGAAGAGTCATATTTGAGAGATCATTTCTTTGAGTATTTAAATATGGAAGGCTTCCTGATGATCCTACGAAGGTTGTTCCTACCTTCTTATTGATGCAAATGGCATTCACGCCATGCCTGCCATCAACAAGCAGTACTTGAAAAGTACTATGCCTGAGTCTTATACATCGCAAGAGGAGCCTCCTACCTCCTATAAATACCCCTTTATATATGTACCTCCTAAAAGGAACCCTCTTACTTTTCTATAGTCCGTGTGGCCACGATGATTTTTCATGTACCACATAATGTTTATTATGAAGAGTATAAGGTTGTCCTTTAAGGCGATAAGCTAATACACCATAGGGATATTAGTGCTTATGTCTGTACAACCCAATTTTGCTTCTCAGCCCAAAGTGTGAGCTAGACTATCAAAACCATTCATTCAAACCTTTTTAAGATGAGATACTGGGTCCACCCCCATCCATGCTAATCAGTGAGGTGATGTTGATCCACTATCTATATAAAAATTCTATTCTTATATTAATTTCACTATGATTATGCTCCCTAGTTTCACTTGGCATCCATAAGTGTGGCCTAGATTATGAAAGACAATATTTTAATTCTTTTCCAAATCATATCTAATGACTCTCTCCCCAGTTTTATTCATGTGGCAAACATGGCCTGGGTTATTAAAGTCAATCCTACTTTCCTCTCTTTGTGTTTCGATCATTGATTATGAACATATAATAAAATAATATATGATAAAAAGAGAGGAATCCCATAGTTGAGCAAAGATGGTTGCCCTTGTTACAGGTGGAACCCAGCTTTAATCTCTAAGAGCTCAATTTCTCCCCTTTCTCCTTCTCCTTTATAATTTTTGAAGTGATAAAAAATATATATAGAGAGAAGCTCTAAGTAGAGTAAAACCGATTACCCTTATTGTAGGTGGAATCCTGCTTTACTCTCAAAGAGCTTAAATTCCCCTTTTTTATTACTTTAAATCTTTTGATAAAGTTGTTTATAGAATTTCACTGGCATTTGGATACCTGTGGCCACGATGTTTTGTCATCTACCACGAGATAACTAGAAGTCGGTTTGAAATCTCTTATTTAACTTTTTCACTAAATGTTTTATAATTACCTTTACTTTCTTCCCCACATCCCTACATAAATCTATGTCAGGTTGATGTCGAGGTGACTTTTGCCTTCAATCCTGATACCTCAAGAAGGTTAAGCAGGTAGTTGGCCACTTACTTACTTAATTCCCTAGTTGAGGGGAACCTGATAGATCCCCTAGGAGGCACACCCCACTATCATGACTTCTTATTCTCTTGGTTGAAATGATTAAGTGGACATCGAGCCCATTATTTTCCAAGATAAAATGGCAAGGCAAAAATATAGAGAATTACCTGGTTGAGAAAGCTCGACAAAGTCTCTGGGAGGCATTCCTCACCACTTTTCCTCTATGATGCCCAGTTGTGATCAGGCAGTCATCAAACCCTAACTCTTTATTCACTTGATTGAAATGTTCAAATGGACATCGATCCCATCTATGTCTGCTATACTAAAATGGTAAGGAAGACATAGAGAATTACCTGGTTAGGGGTGCCTAATAGAGCCCTTAGGAGGCACACCCCGCCACCTTAACTTGTTATTCACGTGGTTGAAATGATCAAGCGGACATCAAGCCCATCTATATTTTCCAAGCTAAAATGGCAAGGCAAATGTAGAGAATTACCTAGTTAAGAGAGCCGGACAGAGTCCCTAGGAGACATTCCTCACCACTTTTCTTCTCTGATGCCCTGTTATGATCAGGCAGGCATCAGACAATGACTCTTTATTCACTTGATTAAAATGATCAAGTGGACATCGAGCCCATCTATGTTTGCTATACTAAAATGGTAAGGCAGGCGTAAGGAATTACCTGGTTAGGGGTGCCCGACAGGGCCCCTGGGAGGCACACCCCACCACCTTAACTCAATATTTGCTTAGTTGAAATGATCAAGTGGACATCGAGCCCATATATATTTTTTAAGCTAAAATTACAAGGCAGATGTAGAGAATTATCCTGTTGAGAGAATCCGACAAAGTCCCTAGGAGGCATATCTCACCACTTTTTTTCTCTGATGCCCAGTTGTGATCAGGCAGATGTTAGACCTTGACTCATTATTCACTTATTTGAAATGATCAATTGGACATCAAGCCCATTTATATTTTCCAAGCTAAAATGGAAAGACATATATAGAGAATTACCCAGTTGAGAGAACCGACAGAGTTCATGGGAGGCATTCCTCACAACGTTTCTTCTCTGATACCCTATTGTGATCAGGTAGGCATCAGACTCTGACTCCCTATTCATTTGATTTAAAGGATCGAGTGGAAGCCAAGCCCATTTATATTTGTTATACTTAAATTTTAAGGCAGGCATAGAGAATTATATGGATAGGGATGCCCAATAGAGCCCCTGGGAGGCACACCCCACCATCTTGAGTTGTTATTTGCTTGGTTATAATGATCAAGTGGACATAAAGCCCATCTATGTTTTCTAAGATGAAATGGAAAGATATATGTAGAGAATGACCCAGTTGAGAGAGCTCGATAAAGTCTTTGGGAGGCATTCCTCACCACCTTTTCTTCTTTGATGCCCTATTGTGATCAAGCAGTCACAAGACCTTGATTATTTATTCACTTGGTTGAAATGATCGAGTGAGTATTGAGCCCATCTATGTTTTCTAAACTAAAATGGAAAGAAAGATATAGATAATTACCTGATTGAGAGAGACTGATAAAGTCTCGAGGAGGCATTTCTCATAACCTTTTTCTTCTCTGATGCCCTTTTGTGATCAAGTAGGCACCAGACCTTAAATTTTATTCACTTGGTTGAAATGACCAAGTGAGTATTAAGGCCATCTATATTTGTTAAGCTAAAATGGTATGACAGATATAGAGAATTACCTTATTGAGAGAGCCTAACAGAGCCCCTAGAAGGAATTCTTCAGGATCCCTTTTTACCTTCTATCCTGCTATCTTGATAAAATCAGGCAGATAGTTGGACTACTTTGCTCTTTTGCTCTCCCGTCAACTCTGCACTTATTATAGGGTAAGTCTAGTGGGGAATTTATTTACTACTTTAGTTTGTTTTTTCATCGGCTCTGCCCTTACTATACGGTAAGGCTACAAGAGGATCCCACTACTTTTTCACCTTTTGGCAATTCCCACTCCTCTCCTTGTTCTCTCCTAGACTCTGCCCTTACTATAGGGTAAGGCCAGACAAGGATATTAATACTCTTTCTTCTTTTGATGATCTTTATTGTTTCTCCTTACTCCTTTTTTCTTGTCACATTCGATCAACGCCAACACGAGTGGTTCACTAATTTGTTCACCACACCTATTAGGAGTTCGTTTGTTGACTCCAATTTTTTTTTTGAGTGCACTTGACGGCCTTTAATCAATTTAATTAAACCCCACTCGAGATGATGTATCGGGTGGGGGAAACATATTGTTACGATTAGGTCGTATATATTACTATCCATCGAGGTGCACTGGTGAGAGCTGCTATCCTCAATTGTTAGTCATATGTATTATCTAATTTTCCCTTCCATTGGCCCATTTGTGAGGAGTGTGTAGGTATGCAATCATTTCTATCCCTTGAGGAGGTGAAGTCATGTACCCTCTCCACTCTATAGGCGGCGGTGTCCTTTCGAAGGTCCATAATTGGCATTAACTATGATGAATTATTTGTTACTATTGCTCGACTTGAAACTATAAGGCTAATCATTTGTTTGGTAATTCAAAATAGCTGGAAAATACATCAAATGGATGTAAAGTCAGCCTTTCTAAATGGAGTATGTGAAGAGGAAGTCTATATTCAACAACCACCAGGCTATAAAGTCAATGGGCAAGAAGATATGCTTTTAAAGCTGAAAAAGGCTCTCTACAGGTTAAAACAAGTACCCAGAGCATAAAACAACTACATCGACAAGTATTTCCTTGAGAATAACTTCATCAAATATCCTTATGAACATTCCCTCTACATAAAAGTCAAGGATAAGGATATTTTGATAGTGTGCATGTATGTGGATGATTTGATCTTCACTAGAAGTAATCCAAGAATGTTTAAAGAATTCTAGAAAGTGTGGCTAAAGAGTTTGAGATGATGGAGATTGGATAAATGGCATACTACCTCAGTATTGAAGTTAAGAAAAAGGATAAAGGCATCTTTATTTCTCAAGAAAGCTATAGAAAAGAAATACTCAATTAATTCAATATGAATGATTGCAACCTCATAAGCACTCCAATGAAATGTGGAGGGAAGTTATCAAAAAAGAAGAATAATGAAATGGTTAATCCAATATTTTTCAAGAGCTTGGTCGGTATCTTGCACTACTGACTTGCACTAGGCTAGACATCCTTTATATTATTGGAATTGTTAGCCATTATATGGAGGCACCAACAACTACTCACTTGAGCAAGGTTTGAACTTTTAGAGAGAGTGTCCTAGTGAGAGAGTGTCTGGTTTCCTAGTGAAAAAATTTTAGTTTTAAAATTTCTATTCCCTTTTTTTCATGCTCCATCTTAATAGTAGATGATCTCTAATCATCCTCTGATGATTCTTTGATGCGTCTAATGGGAGATTTTCATTTTCCTCTGATGGTTCTTTGGGAAATTCATGAATAGCTTTGAATCATTCGGGTCATTCATCTGGTGAAGTTTTTAATGGTGGTTCAGGTGGGTTTTTTTTTCATGGGAGGTTATAATAAGGGTGTTAAAGAAAGACCTTTGGTTATTAATGAAGGAGGTTTGCTGAGTGCTAAGAAGGTTTTAAATGTGGTAGGGAAGGGTAAGGAAGTGATGATTGATGATGGGTTTAAATTCCCTAAACCTGTTATGTCTAAATCCTTGAAATTTTGTACTGGTGGAAATTTAGATTTAGATGCTTCATCTTCTTCTGGCTTGAAGATACATGTTAGTAGGTTAGGCCATTCAAATCCTGGTAGTTCTGGGAATCAGGTGAGTAAAAGTGATAATTATTTGATAGGTGCAATTGTGGTGGGTACTTCTTCTATTATTATAGAGAAGGTTATTGATCCTAATCCTGAGAGGGTTGGTGCTGGGTTTTCTTTAAAGTCAGATGATTTAGAAAAGGTTTGCTATTATGTCTCAGGTGAATTAAATATGGTTGATCAAGATCAAAATGAAGTGTCTGTTCCTGAAATGGTAAATCCTGTCAGCAATGTGATGCCAAATATTTGAGCTAGAAAGCCAAACACAAAAATTGATAATTTGGACTTGGGATTTTATTTAACGGAAGATGGGAAGGCTGTGAAGTTACATGTGGGAAATCAATTGGTGAATACAAAAAAATCTGGAAAATACTTTGGTTACCAAAGTGTGTAGTGACAATATTCCTTTAATGTGATTAGTCTTGAGCTAAGAAGACAACATAGTCATTTTTGAAATTTTCATCTTAGTATGTTGGGATTAGATTAAGTTATTTATTCATTTGATGAAGCAACTATTGTGGAGTCAATTTTGACAAAAAGACCTTCGTGTGTTGAGGGGCACATTATTGGTGTTGATAAGAGGTCACCATCTTTTTGTCTGAATTCTCTAGAAGGCCTTTCAGCTCTGGTGAGGATTAGGATGCCTAATCTACCTTTGTAATGTTGGGATGAGATTAATATTTGTAGGATTTCTTCTCAAGTTGGAAAGCAGTTTTTATTAGATGGTAATATGTTTCAATGGGGAAGGAGAGAGTTTGCTAGAGTGTGTGTTCGAATCATGCTGGATAGATAGCTTCCATTAAGTGTTTGGGTGGAAGGGAGTTTTGATAGGTTTTTCCAAAAGATTGAACATGAAAAAGTATCAAAATTATGCTTTAATTGTGGAAATATTGACCACCTTAAAAGTAACTATTCATAAGTGAGGTTGGTGGTGAACAAAGGTGGGGGTGCTCCGATGTTGTCTGAAGTTGATGTTGGCCTTAAAGCTGTAGGAGGTTGTGGCACTACTAGTATGGTGAATTTAGAAGTTGGGTATGGGCCTTGAGTTCATGTTAATTATGGGAAGGGAAGGTTGACGTTTTTGGCTAAAAGGATTAAAATTCAAAATATTGTTAAGGGTAGAAGGGAGTATCCAGTTGTTGGTGATAAAGAAAATATGGTTTTTAGCTCTTATGGGACTGTTGTTCCTGAACAGGACCTTAAAAGTGCTGCTCCGATTGCTGAAGTTGGTGAATCTGCTGATTGTATGAAGCTGAAGATAGTGACTCTTGATATTGGTGTTGTTTCAGATTTACATAAGAATTACAATTTCATAATTCTATTCCTATTATTCTTAACGATAATAAGTTTGATGTACTTAATGGTATTTATGAGGAGGGAGGTTCAGCTGTTTGTGCTAAGAAGGTGAATGGAGTTATTGATGGCAATGTTAGTAGTGGTAAGGGGGAGGTTGTGGATTCTCCTAAAATGGCCTCTAACAAATCTGATTTGGGCATGGTTGAGGAAGGGGTTAAGAATGATGGTTCTACTTCTTCTATCAAGTGGAAATTGGGAAAATAACTGAAGATGCTCAGTCCTATAAAGTTGATGCCTAGAAGTAGAAAATTGGATGTGGAAAATAAAGAAAAACAACCGAGGATTGCTCCCCTACCAATTATCAATGAATTTGATTGCATTTTGGAATTGTAGATGAGCTAAAAAAGTGCAAGCTTCTCGATATCTTAAGAAATTTGTGAAGGATAATGATGAGGATTTTGTTGGTTTTCTGGAGACAAAGGTAGCTTTAATGGACAGGAAAGATGTTAACTTTTTTATTGGAGTAGATTGGGATTTTTTCCACTTTCCTTCATGGATTATCTAGGGGAATCATGGTGTTATGGATGTCTAATGTGGATTCTTTTACTACTTTGGATTCTTCATATCTATGTATGATTGGGGATTTAAATATCTATAACAAAGGAGTTTGGAGGATTGCTACTATTTATGGGAATAAAGATATTTATAAAAAGAGGGAGTTATGGAACAAATTGGAGTTATTTTCTTCCAAAGATATGTCATCTATGGTGGGTGGTGACTTCAACTGCTTATTATCCAAAGGTGATAAAAGGGGAGGGAAAAGGTTCATGTTTTCTCAAGGACCCAAGGAAATGAATATATTTTTAACTAATAATGATTATCATGAAGTGGGGTATATTGGGACTAATTTCACTTGGTGTAATAACAATGTTGGAGGAGCTCAAATTTTAGAAAGATTGGATAGCTACTTTGTTAACTCTGCTGCTATTAATTCTTTTCATTTCATGGTGGTTTATCATCTACCCAGGGTGTCTTCAGATCATTGCCCTATTATTTTAAATCTTTGGAATTGTCTTCCTAAGACAAACAAGGTCATCATATTTAAAGATACACGGGCTTCTCATTTTGCTTCACCAGCCATAGTTCAAAAAGCTTGGAGTAGGAAGATAGTTGGAGGCTATCATGATATTCTTGATATCAAGTTTAGAAGGGCTTTAAAAGCTTTATTCTACTAGAGTAGAGCCAAGTTGAATTTTCTTAATCAATTGAAGGAATCTATTAAGAAGGAAATTTTGGAGTTGCAAATGAAGGAAGCAAATGCTGGAGGGCTCTCTGATGAGAAAATTTTGATCTCAGAACAATGGTGAATGAGCTTAATATCATCACTGTTGCTCCATTGGATATGTGGTGGAGACAACGGGCAAATGTTAAATGGATCGAAGACATGGATACTAATTCAAAGTTTTTCCATTCTTTTGAAAGTTTTAGGAGGAATGCTAACCATGTTTACATGATCAAGGATGATAATGGAGTGATAGTGGTTGACCAAGTTCGGATTGGAAGTATTTTTTTCAACATCTTTAAAAATAATGTTGAAACTTATTGTTTCTAGAATAGGTTGTTAGAAATAAACTAATGTCACAAAGCTAACTAAGACGCGGGGGGGGGGGGGGGGGGGGGGGCGGTGAATTATTATTTTTAAAATTTAAACCTTCTTGGATTTTAATATGAAACCGATTAATTATTCGTAGCAAGTTAATTTTATTTCAACCACAAAAAAAAACTTGCATAATTTAAAGCAGCGGAAATAAAAAGACACAAAGGTTTATAGTGGTTCGGTCAAACACTACCTACATCCACTCCCTGAGTCTCCCACTTCAGGTATTCCACTATTAACATAAGTGTCTCTCATTTTGCCCCTACAGCAAGGCAGAGAAGCCTTCACAAAACTCTCTTCCACCGATACCCGGTGCGGCAGAGAACCTCGTCCTTTTACACCAACCAAGTGTCGGTAGAGAACCGCCGGCTATTCACACTTCTCCAAGTGTAGGCAGAGAACCTTCATCCTTTCACACTCTTGAAGTGTAGGCAGAGAACCTTCGTCATTCACAATCTCCAAGTGTAGGCAGAGAACCTTCATCCTTTCACACTCTCTAAGTGTAGGCTGAGAACCTTCGGCTATTCACACTTCCAAAGTGTCGGTAGAGAACCTTCATCCTTTCACACTCTCAAAGTATAGGTAGAGAACCTTCGGCTGTTCACACTTCTTAAGTGTCGGTAGAGAACTAGATCTTCTTGAAAGATCGTCACAAGTGCAATCTAGAAAGACAAGAGAAAGAGTGAAGAAAAACACAAATCATACACAGAGATCCTTACCCTTGAGTAACCTTGTGAATCCTTCATGCTCCATTAGGAAGAAATCTCTCTCAAACACTCTCTCACTATCTCTACTTCGATTTCCCTTCACAAATCACAAAGACCAAATGACAAAAATACTAAGTGTAACTTTTCATTGGACCTTCTATACAAAAGACATGAAAATCCGTCCAAAAAATTAAATTTTTCAATTTTGATTGTCCATGATTGTACTGTGCGATCATATTTCTTACATATAAATAGTTCAAAAACTTTTGCGTACAAATCCATTATGAATTGGTACAAACTTTATTTGTACCCGATCATCATCCATATGAACTGTGTTTGTCAGGTACGAAAAGAAAATTTCAAAGCACGTATGTAAAAATCGTTAGGATGAAATGAATGAAGACAGAACAGAGCACATCGGCCCGGGATGAATGAAAATATTGTCCGTATGAACAAACTTTGAGGATGAACCAGAGGGCATCATCCTGGTATGAACAAAAATATCGTCAGTATGAGCAGTGTTCGAGGACGAACTAGTGGGCATCATCCCGATACGAATAAAAAATATCATTTGTATGAACTTCACATTTGGCAATAGAGAAGATCATCCTAGGATGAACAAAAAATATCATCCATATGGTCTTCACATTTGGCAAAAATAGAGAAGATCATCCTGGGATGAACGAAAAATATCCTCCGTACGATCTTCACATTTGGCAAAAACAGAGAAGATCATCCTGGGATAAATGAAAAATATCATCCATACGATTTATACTTGGAAATTTTTTTCCCATTTTCTATTCATTCCATTGCTCGTTGGGAAAAATAATTGTCCAGATCATCCCGTAGAAAGGGTATCGTACAATACAATTAATTTAAAAAAAATATGAATTTTAAAAATCTCTCCCGGTGTGTGTGTGCTCAGTTACTCAATTACAGTCACACACTCTCAGACTCAATAAAATGAAAAATACATACTTCAATTTACAATATGTAATTACGAGATGTGCCAAGAGGGGGGTTGAATTGCGAAAAATTGTTGCAATAAAAAAATCATAAATAGGAGTTCAAATTATTTTTTATGTTTTTAAATTTTAAGCAGAAAAAATTAACTAATGTTGAAGCGAGTACTTGAACACAATTTGCAACAACAAATTCCACAACATTTTCACCAAGCAATATAATGAAAATAAAATGCAAGCAAAAATAAAAGTGGTAAAGGAAAAATCACACCAAAGATTTTATAACGGTTCAGTCACTTGACCTATGTCCACTCCCCGGAGTCCTTCACTTCAGGAATTTCACTACTAAATAATAGTTCTCCTTTTGCCACCTCAGCAAGGCAGAGAAGCCCTTACAAACGTCACTTTCACCAACCTGGCATGGAAGAGTGTCAAGCGCTTTGTCACCCTCCTAGTGACGAAAGCATACCTTCTCATTTTTCTCCCTCCTGGAGAAGGCAGAGTACCTTAGAGGACACAGATGTAGAAGAGTCTCCCCCTCAGAGAGCTTCTCACAAGATCTTCTCAGGCCATAGGAGGAACAAAGTGCAACAAGCTCAGAGCAATCGTGTGATCTCCCTCACCAAGCCCACCTCTCCTTCCTCTCATAAACCCTAAAATCTTCTAAAGAGCTCTCTCTCAAGGAAACACTCTCTAATCATGTTCCCCTCTCACAGTCTCTCTTCAAAAAAATAAAAGAATTTATACTTAAAACGGGCTGCAAAAAACTTAAAATTCTCCAATTAGCTATTACTATAGTACAGTACGATCCAATATCGTACATTACGATTAGTACAAAATGGGCTCGTCCTGGTACGAAGGTTTACAAACAGGTTAAAAAGTTTGAATACAATCATATGGTATGATATAAACGTACAATACAATATGCAAAACTCTTCTATTCATACAAGATGATTTTCGGGATGTTCAAACTCATCTCTATACAACATAGGGTATGACCAACATCATATAGTATGATTAGTAAAAATCAAGGGATCATCTAGTACGAAGCCTGGGATGATAAAAAAATAGCATCGTTTGATAGTACAGTACAAACAATATCGTACAGTTCGATAACCAATCAGAAATTAATCCTTGATTTATCCACTAATTAAGTGGTTAATTTAAGTAAGTATTCAAAATAAATCATACAGTATGAACATATTTGTATAGTATGAATGACTATTAAACTTACTTAAATTAATTTGGTGCATAGGGTTTTGGATTAGTAACACATCGTACAATATAATATAAAACATACAGTATGACTTATTTACAGAAAGTTGTTTCAGCCATATCAAATCATACAGTACGATATAAACTCATATAGTACGATCAACATAAAAAAAAAAACTACATTTTTAAAACCCTCTCCCCCTGTATGTGTGCATGGTTGTTCAGTCTTATATGTAATTTATGGCCAAACTCAAGAAAAGAAAAGATAAAAATAAATGAAAAATTACAATGTTATAAACTCACACTCCTACTCTATACAGCCTTGAGTCTTCTTATTGTCTTGAGTAACTTGTGATCTCCCTGAAATATTAGTACTCACAGACAATAGCATAAATCAAAGGTATTTAATGAATAGTAATTCAGACTACATTATTTTTCATCATTAAAATTTCAGACTAGGGGTCATAGATTGCAACACAATACACTCTAAGCTTATCTTGATTTGAAGTCTTTAACAATCTGGAGTATGATTTTCCTAAAATATTAGTACACACAGTAGCAAAACAATTCTTTCAAAATATGTTAGGAGAAATTAATAATCAAAACAATAATATTTAGAATCATAAAAAATATACAAGTTGTAAGAAAATCAAACATGCAAAACTAAGCAGCAACTATCTCAACAAATAAGTAGCAAGCTAGAGTTTGTTGGTTGAATGGTTAGCCTTCCCCTATGTGTGTGCTGAATGAAGATGATAAAATACTATTGGATGTCGACTTACCTATGGAGGAAGTTATGGGATCAGTAAATTAGCTTGGTGGTGGTGTTTCACCTAGAGATGATGGGATTACTCACTCATTTATCAAGGTTTACTAGTCCATTTTCAATTCAGATATTTGGAATATTATCAAGCAATTATTTTCTACTGGGAAAATGGATTCTAATTGGAAAAATACATTGATTGTGCTCATTTCGAAGGTGGATAATCCTTTGGTTCCTTCTAGTTCTAGGCCAATAAGTTTATGCAAAATTATTTATAAATTGGTGGCTAAAGTTCTCCTCAATAGATTTATATATATACATCCTAAACTTATTTCAAAAAATCATTCAGCTTTTTTAAAAGGTCATTTTCTATATGAGCATGTTTTGATAGCTCAAGACGTTTTTCATAAATTCAGATATTCTAAATCTTCTAAAGGTTTGGTTTCATTCAAAATTGATATGGAATAAGCTTATGACATTATGATGTGGAGAACTTTGGAGCATGTTTTGAACAATTTTGGCTTTTCATTGAATTTTGTAAACTTATAATGGATTGTTGGAGAATTCTATATTTTCTATCTTAATTAATAGTAACTCCTCAAATTGGATCAATGCTAGAAGTGTTTTTCCTTAAGGTGTTCCCTTATCTCCATTGTAATTTATATTATGCTCTCAATTATTATCAAATGCTTTTATAAAAGAAGATAATGAGATTGAGATAAAAATTCATCCAAATGCTCCGACGATATCTCATTTTCTTTATGTGGATGATATATTGATTTTTTTAAGCTAATGCGAAGGTGGTAAAGAAGATTAGGGGTATTGTATTGGACTTTTATAGTTGGTTGGGCTATAAGGTAAATTATCAAAAATCTATTATCCTCATTGAAAAATATGCTAAAAGGAGGAGAAAGAGAATTGCTCGGTTGATGGGGTTTAAAACTATTAAAGAGATGAATTACTTGGTTATGAAGATTGCCTTGAGAAGATTTATGGCTACAAATTTTCAATTCATTATGGATAAAGTCATTGGAAAACTTAATTCTTGGGGCAATAAGTTTATTTCGTTATCTGGGAAATTTACTCTTTTGAAGTTGGTTATTCTCTCGATTCCTACTTTTTCTTTTCACTCATTCTCTTGTTCCCAATGGTATTTTGGTTGAAATTGATAAGGTTTATAGGGAGTTTATTTGGCATAAGAATGACAGGAGGAAGGGCCTTCACTATTTGAGATGGGAAGCATTGTGTAAACATATTCAAATGGGTGACCGTGGTCTAGATTCATGAGTTAGAAAGGTGGGAGCATTAAGGGAAAAGTAGGAATGGAAATTCCTTAATGATATTGATTCATTGTTATATAAAACCATGGAGTCCCGATTCGGTTCATCCTATTGGAATCCTGAAGTTAAGTAGAACTCTTCGAGTGCTTGGAGGATTATTTTGAGTGGTGCAAAAGCTCTACAACCTATTGTTAGGTGAAGAACTCAACAGGGGATTCAATTAATGTGGTTAAGAATGTTTGCGTATTGGATAAAGGTCTTAATAAGTGGCCTACTTTTGTACCCATTTTAGAGAGTGATGATATGAGTTTTGATAATTTCATTAAGGATGTAGTCTGGGATAAAGAGGAGCTTCAGAAGTCTTTTAGTGAGGAGTGATCAGGCTGATTTGTGAAGTCCTAATGGATTCAAATTTCACAAAAGACCAAGTAGAACTTATTCATCAGGTAACATGTAAATCATTTTCTACTCTAGCATTTGAGAAAACTGTGCAATATTTAATTGTAAAGATGTATTGGATATGGATAAAAAAGATTAAGCTTAATCAAAGGATGGAAGTTTTCTGGTGGAGGCTACATCACAATGTTATTCTTACATTCTAATTCTTAGAGCATAGAGGGTTAAGAGATGGTAATTTAAATCCTAGAGGATATATGGTGATGGAAGATTATGAACATGTTGTGGTTAGTTGTTCAAAGTTGGTTTGAATCATGCAGATTTTGAAATAATGGGGTTTTGAAATTCCTTCTTTTGTGTCATTTCAAGAATGCAGCATTACGTTGGAAAAATTTGCATCAAACAAAGTATTTCTTGCTAAACTTTACTGTTGGACTATTTTTCTCTGTTGGAAATCTAGAAACAAATGTGTATGGGGATAAGGGGGATAGTAGTCTGATTATTACGGCTAACTCAGTTGTATTTCTTCTATTTCTTTGTCAGATGGATATATCTGAATTAAATTGGGCATATGGGGTGCTAATCAACCGGTTCGATTGTTAAAAAAATTTTGGCATCCTCCTCCTCCATATTAGATCAAAGTTAATGTTGATGATTCCTTATTATTGTCTTAGGCTGTAATTGGAGGTGTATTTTGGGATCAGAAAGGAAGGTATTTATTAGTATTTTGATTCAATGGTATTCATTGAGACAGTTATCAATTGGACATGTTAGCTATTCACTCCTTGGAATTGGTTGTCAAAGATTGGATGATTTAGTATAAGGGAATTAGAATTGAAGGGGATAATGTAAATGTTATTAGGTATATTCAGGATGGTCTTTAGAAGATGGAGGTGTGCAAGTAAAACATTAGTATTGATGTTTTTTCTTTCATTAAATATTTTCATCTCATCATTTTTAATTGTGTGAATAGGAAAATGCAATAAGTTAGCGAATGTTTGTGCTAATAGTGCTCTTAGTAGTAGTTTTATTTGGGATGATATTTGTATGGATCATATTCCTCCTCATTTTCTTCATTTGTTAAAGGAGGAGTGTGACTATATTAATAGTTTGTATTAGGCCCTTTTCTTTTAATGCTACTGCTATGTGCATCTTTCAAAATAAAAAATAATAACTACTCACTTAAAGGATGCCAAGAGGATTCTTTGATATATCAAAGGGATCAATGTCTTTGGCTTATTCTATTCATCTTTAAATGATTTCAAGCTTGTCGAATATAGTGATAGTGATTGGTATGAAGACTTGGATGAGAAAAAAAGCACTATGGGGTTCGTGTTCTACATGGGAAACACTATTTTTACTTGGATGTCAAAGAAGCAACCAACTGTAGCCCTTTCTATTTGTGAAGCTGAGTATATTACTGTAACTTCATGTGTCTGTCATGCCATTTCACTTCATAATTGATTGAACAAGTTAAGATTTCCTCAAGAAGATCCAACAAAGATTTGTGTCGATAACAAGTCAACTATCGCTTTGGCCAAGAATCCTATTTTTCATGATCAAATTAAACATATTGACACACACACACACTATCACTTCATCAAAGAATGCATCACAAGAAAAGTCTCATGATCAAGTAGCTGATATATTCACCAAGCCCCTCAAGCATGAAGATTTTATCAAGATTAGATTATTACTCGAGATAACAAATCAAGTTTAAGAGGTGTTGAAAATAAAACCTGATTAAATGGGCCTTTTAATTGAGTGGGCTTTTTAATTGAGCCCATAGTCTAGAAAAATCCTTAAAAAATTCTAGAGTCCTATTTTATGAAGAATGTTTTAGAGTATTCTTGAAAAACATTCTAAAATAGTTATTTAGATAATTCTAGAGTATGTAATTAATGACTTTTATAAATGAAGATAGGATATTATTCAAAAGAGTCAATAGTAGCCATTGGATTGTAATGTGTTGGCACAATCCTAATGGAGGAGTCACTAATATAAATAGGTGTGGTGTTTTTGAGTTTTGTATGAAGTATATTTAAGAAGTTTAAGAGTGAAATAAAAGTGAATTTGACAAGTGAACCTCTTCTCTTTTAGAATTCCTCCTCTAACAATAGCATCTTATTTCCAACAAAGCATCGTAAAAAAGCACAACAAAAGTGTTTTCAAGGTGCAACTAAAGCGCATGTAAAGAACAGGTAAAGCACAAGTAAAGCTCACAAAAAAGTACAACCAAAGTGCACTCCACTTGTCAAATTTTAAGTATAGGTTCGGATATACCTCTACGTCTGATATCCGCACCTAATAATTTCTCTGAAGTAGTAGCAAAAGAAGAAGGCTGAACGACATTTCATTAAGGCTTCATTTCGGACGACTTTTTTACCACTTCTTAAAGCAATTTCCAAGTACAAAATTTAAATTTTTTATATTAAAAAGCTTATTTAAGAAGCAATAAAAAATGATCCCAGGCAAAACTTAAGAATCAATGGCTTCTCTAATCTTCTACTATGGTGTGGTTTATTGGTCATTAGAGATGGCAGGGAAGTAAAAGAGCCAATAATAATGCAAGAAGGAGGCCTGCGATATCCTGTCATGTCTTTCCAAGAACAACTTCAACCCTTAGAGGTATTACTAATATTGTTCCCACCACACACTTTATTTTTGCTTTGCATGGCTTATTTTCTTAATGATATATGCATAAATTTCTCCCGAGTGAATCAGGCTTTCATGCTTGCCGGGATGGAGGCATGTGCAGTCAGCCATTTTCTTTAATTATATTATTATTATTATTATTATTATATCTTTTTGTGTGTAATATCAATTTATTCTGTGGTGTAGCTCAACATTTTCATAATGGTAGAGAAGCAACCCATCTCACCTAGTGGAGTGGCGATTTCTCTTCATTGTATATGTGTTAAATACAAGTGGTATTTTGACACTGGAGGGGTGGGAGATCCAACTGAAGTCTTCATGCAGTTGGTTTGGGTGTTTTTAATTGAAGATGTTTTGTTCTTTTTTTAGGATTTTGGAGAAATCCATAATTAAAAATGTTGGGTGTTTTTTTTTAATTTAAAACCAACGAAGGGGCCTATGTATTAAATAATAAAAATGATTACAATGTCCTTAAGGGAGACCATCAGCTCTCCAATGCTTGAATGAGATACAAAACAAATCAAAAGAAAACCTATGAGCCGATAGTCTCCACTAAGCCAAAATAAAAGACAACGTAGTAACATGCTAATGATGCTATAGATAAGCATCCAAAAAATAAAGATATAAATATGAAATTGAGGCACAATCTTTCTGCATAAAAACTTGATCACAGCCATAAGCAAATCTACCTGAAATTCAAAGAGGCTACAAAACAAAAAACTATAGCACAAAAAAGTATAGGTGAAACAAAGATAATTACCTAAATTTAAGGCAGAACAAAAGTGAAGATGTTGGGTGTTCAAAGAGCATTTTGGAGTCAATTAGGGTTTCAATCTAGCTTTCCCCATGATATGCACTAAGATGGAAAGATTGTGGAAATTGTAGAAGGGCATTCATGTTTCATGAATATTCTCTATGGTGGAAGATGAAAGTTTGTTAGGGATGTTAAGCCCTTATGAACAAGCCCGAGGCTAACCAAGAGGGGGGGGGGGGGGTGAATTGGTGTTTTAAAAATTATTTCAATCAAAAACTCAAAACTTAAACTAAAATTCACCACAACGATAATCAAAGTGCGAAAAAAATAAATAAGGAAGTAAAATAAAAGAACACAAAGATTTATAGTGGTTCGGTTAACACGACCTACGTCCACTCCTCGGAGCCACCCTCCGAGTATTGCACTAAACTCATTGACTTTCCTTTGCTCCTACAGCAAGGCGGAGAAGCCCTTATGAAACCTCCTTTCCATCAACCCAGGTGCGGCAGAGAACTGATTCCTTTTTCTTCCTCTTGAAGCAGGCAGAGAACCTTGACCGTTTGCTAAAGTAGACCTCCCTTGAACCCCCAAGGATAAGAGACGATGATCAGAGAAGACACCTTGGACCCTTGCTTGGAGAAACCCTTGTAAAAACCCCTCACAAGCTCCCCCTCACAAGTTCCTCCCTCTCTCTCCCTCTCCTCTAGGCTCTCTTTAGTCAAGACAATAGTAAAGGATCTTGTGCTTGAGAAAACACAAGTCTTTTAAATATATTTTCAAGATATGACTTTATCATCCATGAAGATATTGCTATCATCTTGTACGATCAGTACAAATTAAGCTAAATCAGCCCAGACGACTTGGGACGATTAGAAGATTTTTTGTTTCTATCGTCTAGGACGATAATATATCATCTTGTACAATTAATACAAATCAGGGAATACCATATAGATCAACGCTCTGGATGGGAGTCTTGATGAAAATAAAATGACTTGATCGTCTAGGATGATCTCAAGATCGGCCTGGCCGATTAGTTCAAATCTATGTAAAATTATTCAAAACATCACTCTGAACAGATGATGTATGATTTTTGGTCATCCAAAAGTAACTAAAGTTTTTGAATTGATCATCCTGGCCAATCATGCAATCATCTAGGACGATATGATCAAATCAATTAACCTTAATTACTTTCCTTAATCACCAGATCAATTTAGGCATAATTGAACTCTATCATCCAGGACGATGTCCTGGATGATAATTAGAAAATAAAACTTCCTAAATAGATTTGGTGGCTGATTCTTTCTGATTTGAGCATATCATTCCGGCCGATACAAAAATCATCACAGATGATATACTTAATGATGACTACCTTAACTAGGATGCCCTAATTAGGGTAACTATTTTGAGCATATCATCCAGGATGACTTTAGGATCGTCCCGAATGATGTTAGCAAAAATAGAAAACTCTATGTCATATAGAAAAAATTCACCCAAGTGTGTGTGTGTGTGTGTGTGCATGGTTACTTAGCATCAGGCACCACAAAGATTACAATTGACTCAAGAAAGGGATAAAATACATTACAAACTGACTCAGACCTAATCTATCCAATCTTAAGCTGGCTTGAGTTGCACTTGATCTTGTTGACTTGAAATGTTAGTGGGCAAGGTAGTCATAGAAAAAATAGGAATGTTTGCTATCATAAAAAATCTTAATTCATAAAACCAGATTTGCAATAATCTCCCCCTTTTTTATGATGGAAAACTAAAATTAATCTAAGCAATTCAAGATAGTGAACTGGAAGCAGTGCAATCATAGAAAATATAACAGATTCAAATTTCAAAATAGAATAGTACAAGTACAACACACTACTCCCCCTTTCGACATCTCAAAAAGGAGGAGGAAAATAGAACAAAAACAAAGTAGAAACTAAACAAAAAAAAAAAGAAATAAACTACAACAAAACAGCATAAAAAGAAAACTAGTAAAATGGCAGTCCCTGATCATCTGAAGGAGGAGGTGGTGGTTGTGGCTACTGAAAGTAACTAGATAGCGAGGTGAACTGTGCTCCAAACCAGGCAATATCCTGGTCGTGCTGCTGCAGCTGGTGTGTAATATAGGTGTCAAAACAAGCTAAGTCCTCAACACGTCACTGCTCGAAATAGGATAAGTCTTCAGCGTGTTGCTGCTCCTATGCAACAACATAAGTCTCAAAGCATGCCTCCCACTGGGAAAACTGCATGACTAGCTCATCCAGTTGAGAGTGCTGGTGAAGCGGAGCAAGTGCAGGAACAAGTGGGGGAGCCTCCTCCTCTTCTGTCCCTTGAGCTTCCCCGTCACCTAGGTGAAGATAAGTACTGTAAAGGACATTGAAGGAATTATTGGAGTAGAAGGAAGGCTGGTAATTTGGAGTAGGATACTGGAGGTTATATTTGGATTCTAAAACATAAGCAATGATATGTCCTAGGGCTAGGTTTGGCTTCCTCCAATATCATGGGTCGCGAATTATGGTCAGATGTTCTATGTAACAGAAAATAAAATCAGTAGTATTGAATTTGAGATGGGTTAAAATATAAAAGGTGATGATAAAAGAAGATGAGTAATGTGGATGCGATAGCCAGCTTTGGGAATAACATAGGTGAGAATGACGTGTTATATCGTCCTAGCATCTTTAAGTAAAGAACTAGTCTCTTCAACATAAAAGTGGGCATTGGTGTTACAAAGAAAGTGGTTGGCCGTAGCCCAGTCGTAATCAGGGTCAAAACACAGTGTGTGAAGCTTATCCCCTGTGGTAGAGAGTTGTAAAAATTTTGCACAGTCCTGATATGTGATCTCGACAGGGCGTCGATTCACATATGATCCAAGAGAAGTAAAGGAAAAATTTATTCTCAGGCTTACAAAGAATTCAAATATAAGCTTGGAATTGAAGTATATTATGAGAGTGAGAATGAAACACAAAGAGGTATGAGTGAATAAGTCAAGTACCAGATAGGAAAGATGGTGTGGGTTGATTGATCAGGAAATAATAATGCTGGCCATTTTGTAGAATTGGTAGGCAGCTTGATCATCCGCCTCCATAAATCAAGGGTCCAAAGTGGCCCTCGAGGAACTGCCCAACACCTGACAAGAGCGCTTGCCTCCTACCATGATCACGAAAAGTAAGAAAATAGGAAGTAGGAAGCTAGAAGAGGGAAATTATGTGAGAAAATAGGTTGGAGAGGCTCGAACGATCTGGTGCAATAATTCAGCTGGATGATTGGTTAAAAAAGGCAGTCATATCGTCCGGGATGATCAGATATTGTCCAGGATAATTAGACAAAGGCGATCATCCTGAGGCGATAATCTAGACGACAGTTGAAAAAGAAGATCGTCCAGGATGATGAGGTGGATTGTCTGGGACGATTCTCTAATAATGGATCGTACCGACCGAATTTAAGGCTTATAAAATGAATGTCCATGTGTATCGTCCAAGATGAAAAGGTGGATTGTATGGGATTACAATCAATAATTGAGTAAAGAGTAAAAGCATCTTCCAGAATGAAAGAGGATCGTCCAGGATGATCGCAGATGATTGAAGCAAAAGACGATCAGATCATCCAGGATGATAATGCATCATTCAGGATGATAAAGAGTAGAAAGGTCAAAATAGTTAGCAGATGGATTTTAAAAGTGAATTAAACCAATCGTCCAGGATGATATGAATATCGTCCAGGACGATGTGAAGAAAGTTTAAAGCAGAGGATGGATGGAGATGATCAGACAAGGCCCAAAAACATCAAAATCAAGTGAAAATGATAAAAATACGATACGGAAAAAGACATAAAAACGAACAAAAATAAGGATTTTTTTATCAAGGCATGAATATAACATAGTCTCCATGTGATTTATTTTAAAAGTTTTGTAAAGATTAATGAGTTAACTTCGCCAAAATCCAAAAAACAGTTAAAATAATCAATCCTGTTAACCCTAACTCAGTCTTCTTCAGGGTAAACTGTCTTTTGAAAATAAAAATCTAAATCAGAAAAGCCAATTAGTTTAGAAAAGGAGATCCATTCAAAAACCTATTTCCAAAAAATATTTTATAGAATAATATATCAAAGTAATTAGTTATAATTAGAAATTCGAAAACAAGTCTTTGAAATATTTCAAGTGACACATGAAGTCTTCTAAGATTTCAAAATTTTTAAAAGAGAAGAAGCTTGCTTTTGGTGGGCTCATTTTATGCCTCTTATCAATTTGATTGGCGCTTTGTGCATCTTTTAATTTTTGATAAACTTTGTGTATACCTCCCCCCCCCTTTTTATTTTGATGTCTTTACGCATCTTTTGTTTTTGGCATCATTGGCCACTTTTTTTTTTCATTAACTTTTATGCAAACTAGATCCCTTTCAAAAATTCTTTAATATTCTTAGTTGTGATTATATCTTCTAGATATTAGAGAAGAAAAACCCACTCTCTAATATAAGGTAGAATGAATCACAAAACATAATAAAAAATCATATGATAATTTCAATGACAGGATTATAAAAATTTGAAGATAAAATAAAGACTTTGAATATTATATTTATAAAATAGATTATTATAGCAAGATTGAAAAAAATCTCATTTTCAAAATCCATTTGTTAATTTGAAATAGACTTTTATTTAGAAAAGAAGATTACATCACTAAAAGAGGTTACAGAAGGAGACAATCAACAGTATTTTCACCCTTTAACAGATTAAGAGATGAAAAACATTGACTTACAAAATTTCAAAAATAAAAATAAGGCTTAAAATATTAATTTTAGCGATGATTTTCAAAAAAAATATAAAAGCATAAGAAAATATAAAGTAAAAAAAACAATAGCAGTAAAAATAACAAGAAAAAGCTAAAATAAAATAACATAAGTGAAAAATAAACAACAGATAACAGATCAGAATTCAGTAGAAATCAAGTTCATGCATTTATGTTAATCACACCTAATATGGTCCTTAAAGTACTGAAGTGTCGAAGGCCAGTGTGTCATCCATTTGATTCTTAGTTGCCACATGGTGTAGCTCAATGTCTCCCTTGGTCATATGGTCTCTAATGAAGTGATGCCTTATGTTTATGTGCTTGTTCCTTGAATGTTGGATATGATTCTTACAAATGTAGATGGTATTAGTGTTATCACAAAGAATTGGAATTATGCCTATAGGTAATCCTAAATCCAGAACTTATTATTTCAACCAAAGGACTTGGGCCACACAACTTCCTTAAGCTATGTACTTAGCTTTAGCAGTGGAAAGTGCAACAGAGTTTTTGCTTTCTACTAGACCAGGAGACTAAAGACTGTCCTATGAATGGGCAAGTCCTTGAAGTGTTTTTTCTATCCACCTTACATCCAACAAAGTTAGAATTGGAAAATCCAATAATCTTAAAAGAAGTGTTGTGCCTAGGGTACTAGATTCCTAAGTTTTAGGTCCCTAAACGGTATCTAAGAATTCTCTTAACTGCAGTCAGGTGGGATTCCTTAGGATCAGATTGAAATCTAGCATCGAGACAAATACTAAATATAATATCAGGTCAATTAATAGTAGTCAGGTAAAGTAAAGATCTAATCATCCTTCTATACGTCTTTTAATCAACTGATTTTCTATTAGGGTCCTTGTCCAACGGAATACCTAAGGTCATGGGAGTATTAATTGGCTTGGGTTTATCCATTTAATATTTCTTCAAGATGTCCTTTATGTATTTTGATTGACTCAGAAATGTTTCATCATCCAATTATCTTATGCTAAACCCCAAAAAGTAGGGTAACTCTCCCATCATACTCATCTCAAATGCTTTATTCATCATTTTAGAAAAATTATCATATAGCCTTTTATAAGAATATCTAAAATGTATATCATCGATATAGATCTGAACAATGTGTAAATCATCTCCTACTTTCCTTAGCAAAAGGGTGGTGTCTTTGCTCCCATTAACAAACTCCCTCTCTAGTAAGAATGTGCTATGCCTCTCATACCAAGCTCTAGGTGTCTATTTTAATCCATATAAGGCCTTTTTTAATTTGAAAACATGATTTTGAAATTGGGAACTCTCAAAACCTGGGGGTTGTTCCACAAACACATCCTCTTTTATTATCCCATTTAAAAAGGCACTCTTAACATCCAGTTGGAAAAGTTTAAATCCCTTATAATAGGCAAAGGCTAATAGCACTCTAATGGCTTTCAATCTAGCTACAGGGGAAAAGGTCTCCTTAAAATATATTCCTTCTATTTGGTTGTACCCCTTAGCCACCAATCTTTCCTTATTCCGAACCACCACACAAGAATCAATCACCGTATTCTTAAAGGCCCATTTGGTTCCTTCTATACTTTGTCCTATCAGTCTTTCTACAAGCTCCCAAACATCATTCCTAAAAAATTGGTTCAACTCCTCTTGCATGACTAAGATCCAAAACTCATCAGAAAGGGCTTGATTAATATTGGTGGGTTCAATCATTGAGATAATGGCAAAGTGGTTCACTTCCTTTCTAAGTCTATGTCTAGTCCTATCTTCTTCAGAAGGGTCTCCTAAGATCAGTTCTTTAGGGTGACTCGAAGAGTATCTCTAATCTCTAGGCAAGGTGTGTGTAGGTTCAACCCTTTCATCCAGATCTACATTTTCTACTCCTTGGGTAATCTCACATACTCCTTCAGTGTTTTGGGGCTCTATCCTCTTCTCCAGATTCTCACCTCCAGTGGTATTCTCTTTAACATCATCTTCCTCCTAATCTCTAAACTTCCTAGGATCAGATTCATCAAACACTACATAAGTAGTCTCCTCCACCACCAATTTCCTTTTATTAAATACCCTAAAAGACTTCCCAATACTAAATTATCCTAATAACACTCTTTCATTAGATTTTGGATCAAATTTTCCTAAGTGAGACTTCCATTGTTATGAAAGAAAACCTTACAACTAAAGACATGGAGGTGAGAAAGATTGGGTGTCCTTCCCTTCAGGATCTCATAGGGTGTCTTATCAAGTTTGACTCTAACATTCACCCTATTCAATACATAACAAGCTGTGTTTACCTCTTCAGCCCAAAAATATTTTGGAAGTGAATACTCAGTAAGCATGGCTCTAGCGGCTTCAACTAAGGCCTGGTTCTTTCTTTTGGCTACCCCATTCTGTTGAGGGGTCATAGGAGTTAAGAAGTTGTGGCTAATCCCCTTATCCTTACAAAAGTCTCCAAATCTCTCAATTTCAAACTCTTCCCCCCCCCCCCCCCCCATAGTCACTATGGATGGTCAAGATCTTAAAACCTAACGTTTTCTTAATCCAAGTGAAGAAGACTCTAAACTCATCAAAAGACTCATTCTTATATGACAAAAATCTAATCCAAGTAAACCTCGAGTAATCATCGATAATCATAAAATCATAGACTTTCTCTCCTGAGCTGGAAGTGCTAATGGGTCCAAACAAATCCATGTGAAGGACATCTAAAAGTCTAGATTTGCTAATATCCTTAATGGAGTGAAAAGTGGAGTTGACTTGCTTTTTTAATTAGCAGACATCACAAAGGCGGTCTTTTGAAAATTTAAGCTTGGGTACACCTCTAATTATGTCTTTCTAAGTCACTTTCCTAAGGGTTTTCATACTGGCATGATAGAATCTCCTGTGCTATAACTAAGAATCATAAGTAGCAATTTTTAAGCAAAATGAAGCAGCACATTTTATATTATTTAAATTAAGCATGTAAACATTATTGATCTGCTTTCCCTGCAAAATAGTGTTATTATTTAAGCTTATGATGCAAGTGTTTGCCAAGAATTTTATGATGAATCCTTTATCGCATAGCTGACTGATGCTGAGCAAGTTATATTTTAGTCCATCTACAAGCAAAAAATTTTCAATCAACATATTCTTGGAGTTTCTAATTATACCTGAGCCCACCACTTTCCTAATGGTGTTGTCTCCAAGAGTAACCTTGCCTCCAGCCCTGGCCTCCAATGAAATAAATTGATTAGCATCTCCAGTCATGTGTCATGAGCATCTGTTGTCCAGGTACCGCATGCTCTCATGAGGCCTTTTGTGAGAGCAAGCCTGCAAAATCATCAAACATTAGATTTAGGAACCGAAACATATTTGGGTCCCTTCTTATGAAAAGTAGTATTCAATGCATGTGTGTTATGCTGTCAATTATATAATTAGGGTCTCCACACCCAATGTGTACTACGGTGAATGGTGCAAGTGTGCGTAATGTGTCCTAACATGCCACATAAAAAATATCTAAATACAGGAAAATGATGTACTAATCTACTCATGTGGTGGTGCTTCTTTTTAAAGTTATGTGAAACATGTAATGATTTATTTTCAGAAGCTTTGAAATTTGTAATTCTTTTTCTAACTCAGCATGGGATGACTTTAACGAATCATGTGTATCAGATACTTCATTATGCTTTTTATTTAATGCATCAAATTTATTAAGTAAAGTTATGTGATTGATATCAATTTGGGAATGATCTTTTAATAAAATTTAATGCTTTTTTTATAAATTTTAAACTAGCATATGATTTTTTGAGTTTCCTACACAAATTTCAAGTAATTAATCATAAGTTGATTCACATACCTCTTTTTGGTCACTTTGACCAAGATGATTGTCTGTCATTAAGCACAAGTTTGTTGTCTCCTCTTCAGTTTCAGTCTCAGAGGAGTTTAATACATAATTTGCCTAAAATGCTTTTTGGAACCTCTTCTTGTCCTTCTTAAACTTGGGTTTCTCCTCTCCCTTTTCCTTGCTTGGGTGAGACTTATGTGTAGGACAATCAGCTTTAACATGTCCTGGCTTCCTACATTCAAAACAAATCATATCATTAGAACTCTAAAAATTATTATTTCCTTTACCTTTGTTCCACTTTTGATGGTTCTTTTGCTTCTTCCTTAGAAAGTTTTGAATTGCCTTGTGATTAAAGAAACATCATCGCTTTTAGACCTAGAAGATTCAGTGTCCATGTTGTTGGCCTTCAGTGCCAGAGTTTTCTATTTCTTTTTCTCACCTGTATCAAGATTTATTTGATTCACCCCTTGCTCGTAAGCAATGAGTGATCCAAATAAGTTATCAATCAAATAAGTATTCAAATCTTTGGACTCAGTAATTGCATTAATCTTAGCATCAAAAGAGGAAGGAAAGCATCTTAAAATTTTATTCACTTTTTCATAGTTAATGAGTTCTCTTCCTAAAGCATGCAAAGAGGTAACGATTTGAGTAAACCTTGTATACATTTCAGAACTTGATTTAGAATGTTTCATACAAAAAAAGTTTCATAATCAAGCAACAAAATATTCAATCGAGATTGCTTAACTTCCTTAGTTCCTTCATAAATAATACATAATTTATTCCAATTTTCTTTACCAGTAGTGCAAGTTGAAACATGCATGTAATCTTTAGATTTTAAAGCATAGAAAAAATAGTTCAAATACTTTGTATTAAGTTGTGCTAAATCCCTATCATCAAGAGTCCATTCTGTAAAAAGAAGTGGAACAGTAGCACCATTAAGTTTACCAGACGGAGGTGTATAACCATCCTTAACAAGCATCCACAAGCGATAGACAATTGATTGCAAAATATAGACCAGTCGGAGGTGTATAACCATCCTTAACAATCTTCCATAAGCGATAGACAATTGATTGCAAAAATATAGACATGCTAATTTTCCAAAAGTCAAAAGGAATATTATCAAATAAAGATGGTCGGGTAATAGA
This sequence comes from Dendrobium huoshanense, assembly GCA_016618105.1. Taxonomy (NCBI): domain Eukaryota; kingdom Viridiplantae; phylum Streptophyta; class Magnoliopsida; order Asparagales; family Orchidaceae; genus Dendrobium; species Dendrobium huoshanense. Next base: position 16,786,743 of record CM028350.1, read on the forward strand.
ATACCCTTTCGTAGTATTATGATTACCAGAGTTAGCCATGGATCAAAATTTAAAAAGTTTTTAAACTTGTTTTTATGAATCCCGCTCTGATACCACTTGAAAGTTCGTTAGGGATGTTAAGCCCTTATGAACAAGCCCGAGGCTAACCAAGAGGGGCTATGAATTGGTGTTTTAAAATTTATTTCAACCAAAAACTCAAAACCTAAACAAAAAATCACGACAATGATAATCAAAGTGCGAAAAAAATAAATACGGAAGTAAAATAAAAGAACACAAAGATTTATAGTGATTCCGTCAACACGACCTACATGTACTCCCCAGAGCCGCCCTCTGAGTATTGCACTAAACTCAGTGACTAGCTTTTTCTCCCATAGCAAGGAGGAGAAGCCCTAATAAAACCACCTTTCCATCGACTCCTGTGCGGTAGAGAACCGACTCCTTTTGATTCCACCTGAAGCAGACAGAGAACCTTCACCGTTTACTAAAGTAGACCTCCCTTGAACCCCCAAGGACAAGAGACGATGATCGGAGAAGACATCTTAGACCCTTGCTTGGAGAAACCCTTATGAAACCCCCTCACAAGCTCCCCCTCACAAGTTCCTCCCTGTCTTTCCCTCTCCTCTAGGCTCTCTCAGGTCAAGACAGTAGCAAAGGATCTTATGCTTGAGAAAACATGAGTCATTTAAATAGATTTTCAAGAGCCAACTTTATCATCCAGGATGATACTGCTATCATCTTGTACAATCATTACAAATTAAGCTCAATCATCCCGGACAACTTGGGAAGATTATAAGATTTTTTTTCCTATCATCCAGGATGATAATATATCATCATGTACGATTAGTATAAATCAATAATTACCATCCAGATCATCAACCTAGATGAAAGTCTGGACGAAAATAAAATGGCTTGATCGTCTAGGCCGATCTCGCGATCGGCCTAGCTGATAAGTTCAAATCTACAAAGAAACATCTAGAACATCACTCTGAACAGACGATGTATAATTTTTTGTCATCTAGGAGAAACTAAGGTTTTTGAACTGATCTTTCTGGCCGATCCTGCATCATCCAGGACGATATGATCGGATCAATCAAACTTCCTAAATAGATCTTTGGGCTGATTCTTTCTTATTTAAGCATATCGTTCCGGCTGATAAAAAAATTGTCTAGGATGATATGCTTAATGACAGTTGCCTTAACCAGGATGCCCTAATTAGGGTTTTGTTTTAAACATATCATCCAGAATAATTTTAGGATCATCCCGGATGATGTTTGCAAAAATAGAAAACTCTAAGTTAGACAATAAAAATTCACCCAAGTGTGTGTGTGCAGGGTTACTTAGCATCAGGCACCACAAAGATTATAATTGATTCACAAAAGAGAAAAAAATACATTATAAACTAACTCTAACCTAATCTACCCAATCTTGAGTTGGCTTGAGTTGCACTTGATCTTGTTGACCTGAAATATTAGTGGGCAAGGCAGTCATAGAAAAAATAGGAATATTTGCTATCATAAAAAATCTTAATTCATAAAACCAGATTTACAACAGAAGAGAGGAGACATGCGTCTAATGATCAAGCTTAATAATAATTATTTTCATGTTGGGTGGCAAATTTGGTTTGCATGAATTCATTATATGAGCCCTGTGCTCATCAAGTGTGCAGTGTGTCATGGTCAGATTTATTTGCCAGAATTTTCTTTAGATTAAAGTAATTGAATGGCTACATTGAAGTGGTACTACTTACTGTGTTTTAATTTAATTTAATTTTAGTGACTGTTGTCTAATATAACTTATGATTCACTTAGACTTAGATTTGAATGGGAGCATTACTTTTGATTTTATATTTTGGTTAGTTTAAGGAGCATATAAGGTCTAACAAATTCTTCCATTCTGAATGGAATCAGAGCTATTTGGTTTGATGAAAATATATTTTGTAGTGTAATCACTATTCTGGAAAATTAAATGTAATTAAATGGCTTGTATTTGTTTTGTAGGATTTCTGGAAGGGAACTGAGTTTATTTGAAGTAAAATTGACAACTATGTAGCAAAATTAATAAACAAGATGTCGGGTAATCATCATGTTGTAGCAAACATAATAACTTCATACAAACAATATTTCGATTAAGCAAGAGTGGACCTGTTGGATCATGATCAAAATTGGAATGGGGAACAAGAAAAGTGAGGTGAGAGAAGTGGCATGTTGTGACCTTACATGAAAGTTTTAACAAATTTGCATTGGTTGGCTCTAAAATGTCCTTCTATTTATTGCGGATAATTTCACTGCATCAAACTCTGAAATTATTGTGTGAGGTATTTTTGAAAATTGAACGTTGAAATGTTTTTTGATTTCAAGTTAATTAGTTTTTTCTATTGAATTTTTTATACATTCTCAAGTTGGGAATATAAAACTATAGATCAGGACAAAATTATGATGTTCATGGCCAACTTTCACAAAGAATGAGCACAAACATCATAAGATTCAAAAGCATCCAAAAAAAGCAATGAGAATGTCATATTAAAATATGAATTATAGTTTAAAAAATAATCTTTAAATGGGAAAAGCAGTTAACAATTTCAATCGTTTGTAAAATTTTGGAACTTTAAAAAGTGCTTTTCCAAAAATTTGCTAAAAGAGGTTGAAAAAATATCATAAGGATTTTTCACTTTCCTAATACCATATAAAATATGATGACATGTAAGTCACTTTGATCACCTGAATGCAGATCAAATGAGAAGAAAAAATAATATAAAAGACCATATTATTGCCATCGAATTCATCTATAGTATTAAATTCTTTACCTCGTTCCCTTTGTTTCTGTTCTGCATCGACAAATAAATCACTCACATTTTTTCTCTATTTCTACAACGTATTTGCTCAATACTTCAGGTCCATTAACGATCTAAACATTTATAAATAGACATGATTTATTATTAACAATGTTTCAACATACATATAACATAATTAAAGCTTGAACTCTAGACTCCCTACAAAACTAAAGGAACGAGTAGCATTAAGTGGATAGAGCATTATTAATAAGTAGAAGCTAAATGCATTAAACAAAAACTTGTGAAACTACTGACCATAGATAAATTTAGCTTCTTTAGCCTGCATAAATTATAAAACCAAGCACTGATAAAGAAAAAAACAACCCCTTAATACCAATTTGGTAATCCAACTATAACAACAAAATGGACCTTGATAAATCAGAGAACAATAGACCTTTTAAACACAAATTTTTATGACTTACATCAACACAACCAACAATTTAAATCCACCAAAAAAAATTAAAAATCCAAAGCACCATTACAAGGAGCTAAAAAAAACCCTTTTTAGGTGTCTACAAACCTAAATGTTAAGCAAACATGCAAAAAAGCATGTACAAACTACATGTTGAGAAAAGCTCCAACAAATATTTGTTAGTGAAAAATATGAGGTAACTCCTTGCCAAGTGAAGATATTACTTTATAACAAGTGACATGTATTAAGCATAAATAATACATGTCTATAGTAATATGCCATCATCATCATAAAATGTCACCTGTTTTTGCTCCTATTTTCTAATTTACAAATGTAAATGTCAAAGGGAATAAAAAGAATTATGATAACTTGTAGTTTGATTAAGAATATACTTTACCTAGAGATAGTAAAGAGGCATCAAGGAAAACCACACTAAACAATAATCATGTGTTGCACTAGTTATTTTCTAATGAATGGATCTAAAATACATATGCACAAAATGCTAAGGTGCTTTACATAATAGAACTCTCCATAGTTCACACTATAATACATGTGAATATTATAATGATAACATGTCTGAATACTTAAAGTTATATATCATTTTGTTACTCATAATTAGTAAGCTACAAAGTATGTAATGCCCTCAACTACTTAACTTTTGTTTCCAAATTAACTAGGATTATTTTTCCTTGTACAATTAGGTTGATCAAATTAAGAAGAAAAAACTATGATATTGAAGATGTAGTGACAAAACTTAATGGATAGCTTAATGCCATCTAATCTACAAAAATAAAGCCACAAAAGTACAAATATGCAACATATATATTGGAATGTTATACTATATATTTTTAGACTTTTAGAGCTTCGACATCCAAAAATAGGGGGGCAATTGATATATCGTCAAAAAATGATCTTGATCGGGCATGAATCTCAAGGCAAAAATCAAGTTAGAAACTTCAAAAATTAAATTAGAGACCATATGAACTCATATTTCAGCAAACTTATAGTCAAACTGAAGGTCTAAAAAATGCAAACATAACGACACAGAATTCGACCCAATCCGATCACAAATTAGTCAAAATTAAAGACCTGAAGCACAATCAGAAGGTTCAAAACATACTTTGGATTAGAAAACAATTTTAAAATAGGACATGCTTATAGTCAAATCAAGAAGCTCGATGAGACAAATCCAACAAGCATAAGATTCATAAATTTCGATATCATTAAGGCATTCAAATGTATAATAAACAATCCTTGATCAAGGGATTCAACATCGGTCTTCCATTCAAACCACTCTAATTTATCCTTGATCTTCGTCCTATTTATTGGCCATGCAACTCTAAAAGAACTATGAATAAGCTCCTCATTTATCATAGAAAGGGATCCCCAAAAGGAGGAGAACTAGTAAGCCCAAGTAAGAAGACAAGGAAGAGACTCCTCCTCGACCACCGTCGAACTTTCACATAGTAGCCGACCGACACCAGAGTTATGCTTGATCACCAACTAACATCAAGATTAAGTAATGAAGCAAGACTAAAAGGAAAAGAAGGAAGAGACTCCTCCTAAACCACCATCAGACCTTCACCCGGCAGCTGACTAAAGCTAGAGTTCTACCCATCCACCGACCATTATTGGATTTCTACTCTACACCGAAGTTCTGCCAATCATCATACTTATGCCTGTCATTGCACTTCTACCCAATGTCGGACATCCGCCAATTGCCAGATTTCTACCCGACATCAGAATTTCCCCCTTCACCGAATTTCTTCCTGATGTCGGACTTATGCCCATCGTTGGACCTCTGCCCGTCGCTAGGCTTTTTTCTGACCACCAACTGATGCAGGACATTTACACAACTACCAACTAATGTTTGATTTCTACCAAAATGCCAATTAATGCCAATTTTGTTCTTGGCCACCAACTAATGGAAGACTTTTGCAAAGTGTCCACCAATTAAAGCAAGATGTCCATTGGCATCTGACCTTTATTACCCATCAATTATGGTCCTTCCAACCTATATCGCTATACAATAGTCCTTTTGACCTCCGTCGCCCACCTACTATGGCTTTTTTGACCTCTGTCGCTAGACAACAATCTTTCTGACCTATGTCGCCTGCCGACTATGATCATTTAGACCTCCGTCATCAGATAACAGTCTTTATGACCTTCATCACTCACTAACTATGGTCCATTCGACCAAACGAACACATTAACTAGTGACTCCTCATGTTTCCATCACGTAACACACTATATATTATGTATATTTGCTACATCAAGCTAAAGCCTTTCTCCCAATAAAGAGACTCATTTGTAATTAACTTCAAATAATAGTGGACTTACTCAAACTAAGCTAGGCCCAGTAGTTTTTCCCCATTTCAGGTTTTCCACATAAAAATCTTGATGTGTCTTATTAATATTGCACCCTCTCTTTTTATGTGTATGTGTCGTGGATCTTCTTACAAAGCTAAGATGTTAAAATTTATATTTCTTTATTACCGTGAATATTCTAGGATGCATCAGTTTGCTGCCGTCTGTGAGAAAGTGGTTCCCAATTGAGAGCAATTTTTGCTTCAACCTCAAAAGGTTATTTTTATCAACATCTTTGCATCAACTATTATTGCATTAATTTCATGGGAATTAAATATGGACATGGGGGTAATCTTGAATATATTTATGGTTAAGAAGGATTTTCCAACTCTTCCAATATCTAAGTTAATATATTGGGATCATAATGCTTCTATCAAATGCAACAATGCTTCTAATAAATTTCAAGCTTTATGCAATCCATTATTAGACTTCTACTCCTTGGGCAAGGTCTTAATAATAACCTCAAAAGGAAGTAACATTCTGAAGATAGACCATTATTCACCTTTGATTCTGGATACATGCAGCATTCTCCCCCTCCCAATCAAGGCAAAATCAATCCCAGGAGGAATCTATTAGCCCTCTTCCATATAGGTTAACATCATCGAGCAGAGCTCTAGCATACAAACTCAAATTGGTCATACATCCTAGGTGAATTCTCCCAACCTCATCCATATGGGTTAACATCATCGAGCATGGCTCTAACATATAACCTCTGATAGGACATACATACTTGGTGAATTCTCACGACCTCTTCCATATATGTTAATAACATCGAGCAAGACTCTTACATACAGTTGAAAGTGCTCAGATGGCACTAGAAAGTTTGTTAGGGATGTTAAGCCCTTATGAACTGACCCAAGGCTAATAATGAGATAGAGAGGTGAATCAGTATTTAAAACAAACTCAATCTTAAATCCAAAAACAAGATTCACCACTATCAAAACCAACGATGCAGAAATTAAATGCGGAAGCAAATAATAAGAAAGAACATACTGGATTTATAGTGGTTCGGTCAAACCTTGACATACGTCCACTCCTTGGAGGCACCCTCCAAGTATTACACTAAAATAATTATCTCTCATTTATCCCCCACAGCTAGGCAGAGAAGCCCTTACAAAATCACTTACATCTTCCCCGGTGCGGCGGAGTCGCCGGGTCCTTTGACACCAAAGAGATCTTCTTCTTTGGTGAACTTCCCTCGAGATAAGCCTTGAATCCGACAGTATTCAGATGCGAACTTGCCGGAGCAACTGTATGGATCCCCCTCCACACTCCCTTGAGTCCCCCCTCACAGGATCTTCTCCCTCTACAAATTCCACCTTTTCCTCACTCCCTTTCAAGCTATCTCTTCAAGTTTCCCCCACAAGAATGAAGCTACAATGGCTGCCAAAGACACTTACAAAGTTCCTTGTCATAGCTTAAATAGAAGAGCTAAAAATGAGCTCAATAATGCAAGCTGCCAACTTTATCGTCCAGGATGATAGACATATCGTCTTAGCCAATTAGTTCAAATATGAGGAAAATCGTTCTGAATATCACCCTGAAATGAAGTTGGATGATGTCTAATCGTCCCAGACGATCTTGCGATCGGCCCGGACGAAATCACCATTAATGGCTTTCCAAAATTGCCAGAGAAATTTTGGAAAAATTGTTGTGGATCGTCCTGGCCGATATTTTATAGTCCAGGCCGATCCACCTGGCCGATATCCCAAAATAAGAATTTCCTAAGTAGATTTGGCAGCAGATTCTTTCTGAATTGAGCCTATCATCCTGGCCGATACAAAATCGTCCTGGACGATGTGTTTTGCATAATGACGGCTGCTTTAATGAGGATGTCATAATTAAGGTTTCTGCTTTTGGACAGATTGTCCAGGATGATATAAATATCGTCCTGGATGATGTTACCAAAAATAGAAATCATTAGGGAGCAACAGAAAATCTTGCAAGTTTCAAAACATTAGGAGCCACACCAAATACAATAGACTCAAGAAAGGAAAAAATGTACAACCTGACTCAGACCTAGTCTACCCAATATTGAGCTGATTCCAAATTTTAGTCTGATCGTGTGAACCTGAGATGTCAGTACATAATGAAGCAGTAGAGAAAAAAGAATGTTTGCTATCATCAAAATCATAAGCCATAGATCCACAACAATCTCCCCCTTCTTGATGATGGCAAACATTTCAATTTGAATTTGCAAAAAAGAAAATTTTCTCCTAATCTCCCCATCACTAGAATAATACTTTAAAAAAATAGGGGAGATAAAAATTATTTTTGTTGTTTTAAATTTTTTTTAAAGTAAAAAAATACAAATTCAACAGTACGTTCTCCCCCTTTGACATTATCAAAAAGATAGGAGGCACAAATAAAAAACAAAATGAATAGAAGATAAAAATGTTCCCTGATTTAGTGAAAAAACAAATATTCTTAAAATGAAAAAGTTACCTCTTGGCTTTAATAAAAAACTTAGTAGAATTGGATTGACAACGCATAGCCCAGAAAAGACTAGAAATTAAGAATTTGATAATCCAAACTCAAGTTCTTTAAAAAGGATCAAAATTTTTTTAATTCAATTTCTAAATCATACGACAAATTAGAGAAAGAAACAAAATTTTTTCAAAACTTTTTTTATAAAATATATCTTATAGAAGATTAATGCATGAATTGTTGAATCAGGGATCAAGATTTTCAAACTCAAGTATAAAAAAAATCAAGGATTTTCTTAAGCTTTTAAGAAGTACAAGAATGGTAAGCATTAAATTATGTGGGCTCATTTTATGTTTCTTGTCAATTTGAATGGCACTCTTTGCGCATCTTTTGATTTTTGATACACTTTTGTGTATATTTTTCAATTTGGCGTCATTGCGCATCTTTTATTTTTTGCATCATTGGCCAATTTTTTTTTAATATGCTACCTTTTTGAAATCTTAAGAAACAAAAGTAAAACCATCCTATTAATAAAGCGAATTCTTGATTAAGAAAATTATGAGTTAGATTCAAAAACTTGCAAAAGATCCTTATGCGATAAATAAAATGTAAGCAGATAAAAAATTTAGTTTCAAAAACCAATTTAAAAGATGAAAAAGATTTTAAATCAAAATTAGGATAACCTCTTTTAGGAAATAGATATTGAGAAACAAAAACATGAGTTTTCTTACTTTGACTGTTTTAGAGAAGTCAAACACAACTTACCAAAGATTTCAAGAAAAAACAGGAAGTAGATTTTTCATTTATAGAAAAGTGAATGTGTGTGTTAATCAGAGAAAAACTTTCACGAAAAAAAAAAAATTTAGAGAATAAACAAAACTAAAATATAAAAATAAAAAAGAAAAACACAAAAACACAACACAAAAACATGAAAGGCTTTTAACCATTATCTCTCTCCAGGTCTGATGCTTCAGAAACCAGATCTGCCCATGAGATTTTTTGCCTTTCATTATTTCCCCAATTTAAATTTTGCTTCGCCTTGCCCTTTTCTTTCGTAGGAAGAATTTTTAAATTAGGGCACTGATTTTTCATATGTCCAGGTTTCCTATATCGAAAGCAAAAAATATCAGAAGGAATATGAACATCCTTATCATTTTTACCATTTTTCTACTTTTGCTTATGCTTTGGTGAGCTTTGTGACTTGTCAAGTTATTGCATTCGTCGCCAACTAAGCTATCTCTTTCTGTATCTTCAGTTTTTAGAATAATTGTTTCACCTACATCCAAAAGTCTTTGACCCAAACCTTGCTCGAAGGCAATGAGTGGCCAATCAAATTATCAATAAAATAATCATTCAAATCTTTTGATTCACAAATTGCAACTACTTTGGCATTAAAGCAAGAGAGTGCAAGAGAGAGAGAGAGAGA
>CM028350.1:16796704-16885522 GCA_016618105.1 Dendrobium huoshanense
TTTTTGGGCAATCTTTGTAATTTCTATTATCTAGAAAGCATTAGTTTTTGCTCGCAAAAATTTGGGGCCATTCCCAAGTTTTTGCTTGCATCAAATTTAGTATCAGAGCGGGTTAGCAAATCCCAGTTTGTCGAGTGAGTATTAGTAAGTCATACCAGTTGTTGTGTGTTTTGTGTGAGTCTTGTTATCAAGTGAATTAAGTTTGTTGAGTCTTCTTTTAGAAAAAATGGAAAAATATAAAAATAGTGATCCGGTGGTGGATGAAAATCAGTCCAAAGATATCGAAGAAATTATTCAAATTGACAGATGGGTTCCAACAAAAGGCGCTTCGACAGATCCCTTACAGAATGAACTATACAAGCTCCAAGTGAAGATGCATTTGTGTACGGAGCGGTACATTTAAGCGAGAGTGAGATGAGGTATTGAAAAGGTACGCAGACAAAATTCAAAAGCTTGAAGCGTCTACTTCGTCTCCTAGGAAAAAATCAAAAGACAACTCATCGGGAGATGAGCTTTTTTAAGTGGGGGGGAATTTAATGTAGGCAAGGGGGGGTTCAAAACAAGTTGAGTTGAAATTTTGTAAGTTCTATTAAAGTCAGCTCATTAATGAGCCTCTTCTTATTATTCAGTTCATAAATTGTGTATTTATTGCCAAAATTAGATTCATTCCCCCCCCCTTACTCCCCTCTCTAAAGACTCTTTGGTTTCCCCACTCATGTCTCTTCCCCTTTTTGAGTCTCTTTGGTTTCTTCCATGGAATTAAGGCTATGGGCTGTTGCCTTTTGGGATTTCTCCCTGGCTGCTTTCCCGTGAATACTATGCCCTGTTTCTTGTGCTGACTCCTCGGGTCCCTTGCTGGCTAGGCTTCCCATGGCTTGCTGGCTGGGTTTCCCCGTAGCTTTTTCTCCCTGTTTTCTGTGCAGTTTTGGGGGGCTGCTGTGGTGTCTTTTGGCCTTCCTCTTCTCCAATTTATGAGGGCTGTTTTGAGGGCTTTTGGGCTGCTTCTTCTCTCCTATATATATGATTGTTTTGGGTTGTTTTAGAGAGAGTTTATGATGTGATTTTTGGAGCAAAAAACCTGCAGGTTTTCTTGGAAAAGCTTGCGAGCTTGTTCCACCTCTTCCTCTTCTTCTAGGAAAGCTTGCGAGCTTCTCCTCCTATCTTCGTCTTGGACTTCTTATCTCCTTCTCTCCACAAGTGTCATTCCATATGTATCCTTCTTCTCGATGAAATGCAACTTTAGGAGTTTATGTCGTCAAAGTTTGTAAGTGTCGTTTGTAAGCGTCTTATATATTACATAAGTTTGTTTTTGTCTCATTTGTATATTTTGGGGCAATCTTTGTAATTTCTATTATCTGGGAAGCATTAATTTTTGCTCGCAAAAATTGGGGCCCTTCCCAAGTTTTTGCTTGCATCATATAACTATGGGCTACGTCATCCAAAAAGCTTCCTAAAGGCCAAAGGTAAAGGGTGTTTATATTTAAAGAGCGATCATAGGTTGTTCAAGAGATTTGTTATAACATGAGGCCTTGGCTCCAAGTTAATGGTCAAAATCTTAATCCTGTCAATTTATTTTTGATGCCTTAGCTTGATTCAAGTTTCCAACAATTTACCAAAAAAGATTGTATTACAATATGGTTGCGGGTAGCTTTTAAAGATTTTAATGGGAAACAACCTTGGCTACAAAAATGTCAGGTAAGGGCATTGATCCAATTATTATTTGTTCAAGGTCTTGATTGAATATATCTAGAACAGCTTACTAGAATAGTTTTTTTTTAGAGCATGGTTTTGGACTCTAAAACGCATAAAGCCCTGGCTTAAGGCCAAAAAAAATAGAACCTTAGCCTGTCTACTTTGTCTGAGACCTTTAACCTAAAATCTTTAAAGCATTAACAAATACAAACCTTTTATGTGATCCTTGGGCTTTAGTATTTTACAGAGACTTCTTTTGGCTATTTTTATGGTAAAAAGATGCATACTTATTGTCATGTGAGTGTGCACAAGGTAAATTGAATCATATAGTGACTATAATTGCTATAGATTCAACATTTACTAAATTTAAAATTCCACCAAAAGCAAACAATCGAAGTCTTAAGCTACTAACCCAAAGAGATTGGGAGAGAAGTTTTCCCCAATAAAGTTTAAATAAATATAATTGCTCAAAAAGTACAAAACACTTCTTTGAACTCAAGACTTCATTTTTCATAAGGTAAATTAGGTTTAATTTGATTAGATTTCACTTTATGTTGTGTCCAGATAGATCTAGGGTCAAGAATTTCCATAGACAAAATCCCCCATAACTAATTACCCCTCTAACATGTGAGAGTTCAATCATAATTAAGGATTATTTCTTAAGCTTTATTTTAAGCTTAGACTTAATTTTTAGCTTTGCAATTGATTTATCGGAAATAATTGTGGTGATGGAGGTATAGTTGATCAAAATTCCATGGTGCTATCATCCTTAGTATGCTAGAGTGAATTAATTCTACCAACATTAAAGTTGTCACATCCAAGGAATCTAATTAGAAACCATTGGTTGCCTCCTCTCAAGTATCTTGAGCATACCATAGTGGATGTTTATGGCTTTTGGTTGATGGATTTGGTTTTGGTTTTGGTTTTGGCTAGAGGGCTTGTGAGATGAGAGTCAGTTGGCATATAAAGTTTGTTTGGGGCTTCCGTCCATTAGAAGGCTTAAATTTTATTAGAGAGAATTTATTGGCTTTGTACAAAATTGTGTTCTAGCAAGTTGGGAATTATAGTGATTGGAAGCCCCGTTTTGATCAAGTGGATTTATGGCTTTGTGACAACCCAAATTAGCATAGTAGGGCTCTTAAATCTATTAGAAGATCCAAGTTTTAATTTAAAGGATAGGGCTTATGGTTCTATTTGCGAGTTTCCAAGGAAGATGAGGCTTACAAACTTAGCTTTCAGCGTGCTTGTATGCGGGACCTATGTCTCAGAATAAGCCCAAGCGGATCTTACAACTCGCCTTATAAACTATGTGGCTTGATCATGATTTAAAAATCATTCAACAGACACGCCTCGAACTGAGGCAAACAATAGCGCCTCGAGGCTTAAGCCTCACTAGTGCCAGTACACATTATGACGCGTATGCCTTAGCTTAACGCATGGAGGCATTATGAGGTAGCGCCTCATTTTGGTGAAATTTTAAAAAAAATTATTATATATATATTATTATATAAACTTTATTTTATTATTCAAAAAAGAATGAACCAATTAGTTATAGGACGAATGAATAAGTTTGAATGGTTGTGTTATATTAATAAAAATTTGAAAGATAAATATTTCAAATTAAAGAGGTGAATAATTGGTGATGATAAAATAAATCATTAGGTGGTTAATGACATTATCTAAAGATGGATGGATAATAGCAAAAAATAGTGAAAGATTTAAATTGAAAATGAAGGAATGCATATGATGATGAGGAGAATGAAGATATTAATGCTAATATTAAAATGACTACTGATTGATAATAACTTCTAATTCACTATCAATTTAAAGAAAGTAGCTAAGTGGAGTTTAAGATTTAAAAAAATATATCAAATGGTAATTTATATATAATGGATTATTTTGTTGTGTTATTACTTTGTTGCTTTATTTTATATCACATTGAATTCAATATTAATTAATATGAGAACTAAAAAAGTTATAATTGAAGAAGGTTTAGAAGATGACCATGAGACTGAATTTAAGGATGATATAATTATTACATACGAGGGTCATTATGAATAATATAAAAATAAAGATGAGGCCGTCGTGGATCCTAACTTTATGATGTATTTAAGTTTTAAATGAGTGCTCACTTTAAATCTAATTTCAAGCTTTCATTTTATAATAACATTTAATATATAGATTTGTAGTTTATATCTTTATGATGATGAATCAAATAAATATGATGATGTTTTATTTTATTTTTTTATTTTAATGAACTATTTATAAGTTTATGTATTTTTTATTTTTCAATTTTGAGGCTTACGCCTCACCTCATTAGGCAAAACGCATCAATTCCTGATTTCTCCTTTTTAACCCTTGGGCCTTATTTATTAGATTTTGAGGTAGCGCATAATGTAAAGAACATTCTATGGCAAATAGTCATTTTAATCCTAGTATTAACATAGAGATAGCAAGATCGAACTCAGGTATATTGTCTATTTGTGTGATCAATAGAGTTGATATTAAATGTATTTGAGCTGAGGCAAGTGTGTATTATAGCGATTTGGTTATTTAGAGAATATTTTAATAATTTATTATCCTTAGGCGGACACCATAGTCCATTTTGTGCCACCCTACGGTGGGCTGAGTTAAGATCATTAGGATTTAAGACAATACATGAACATATTATAATGTGCCAACATACTTCATCGATTCACTTACACAATTATCAATGTATGTTCATCAGTTTTGGACAGTAGCATGCCTATGATGGAACTTTGCCCCCTTGAAACTTTTCAAATTGTTTGCAGTTGTAGCTCACTTTCTATGGCAAGTTTAAATTCTCAAGGCATAGCATAAAGCTGTTTTATTTCATATTGTTAGCATATGATCATGTAATTCTACTACGAATATATGAATATGATGTAACTTTCAAGAGTTATTAACTTATTTCTTGTCTTAATAAGCTCAACGTCAAAACTCCTTCTCAAAGCAAAGCAAACATATTAAAGCCAAACCAAATTAAATAGAAGTTTGTTTATGTTGTTCAGCCAACTTGACTATATAAATTTGTATTTACAACCATGAGCTATTCTGTCATTAGAATTTCTTGTGCAAGGCCTAACATATGAAAATAGAGAATCAGAAAGTGTTTGGTGTGTTCAAAAGCCAATGTAATCGTATAATACCTCTTGTCTATATCTCTAATGGGGTGCAACTGCAACTAAATATTATTTGTTCATATTTTGGGGATTAACTTTGAGACTTAATGCAACGATCATTAATGGTTTACAAGTGGGTTAAAAGTAGCAAATACATCCCTTTCAACTATCTCTTTTACTCAACAGCAGTTTCAACGCTAATGGCAACACCCCGCTTACCACTAGTTCAAGGTCACGAGTATGTCAACAAATGATGAAGCCACGCAATGGTCATACCCACCACTACGTAAAAACAATGAAGTTACCACCAAGTTTTGGTCAAGTATAGCCTTCGATGGCAAGCATACATCTCTTTAAACCGGATCAAAAGACCAACAGAGGGAGACAAAACTCTAGCGGCTGATCAAAAGATTCATCAGATGTAGAGGTAATTTCTTCACATCTGGAACAAATGTGCAGTGGGAGACAAGGGTATGAAAAGTGATTGGGTAAGATTAGCCAAAGAGAGAAAGCGGGCTATTGTGAAGATCAATGAGGGGGAGAGAGAGAGAGAGAGAGCATCTAAGAAATTTAGAAGAGTAAGAGGAAGTTTATAGTTTGGTGAGAGAAATGGAGCAAGCGTGTGTGCCAAAGAGAGGGAAAATCAAGATAGGACCACCAGTTTTGTTTTCAAGGCGGTTGAGGTGACATGGAGATGTCACACTAATCTACAAAAATAAAGCCACAAGAGTACAAATATGCAACATATATATTGGAATGTTATACTACATATTTTTAGACTTTAGAGCTTCGACATCCGAAAATAGGAGGGCAATTGATATATCGTCAAAAAATTATCTTGATCGGGCATGAATCTCAAGGCAAAAATCAAGTTAGAAACTTCAAAAATTAAATTAGAGACCATATGAACTCATATTTCAGCAAACTTATAGTCAAACTGAAGGACTCAAAAATGCAAACATAACGACACAGAATTTGACCCAATCCTATCACAAATTAGTTAAAATTAAAGACCTGAAGCACAATCAGAAGGTTCAAAACATACTTTGGATTAGAAAACAATTTTAAAATAAGACATGCTTATAGTCAAATCAAGAAGCTCGATGAGACAAATCCAACAGGCATAAGATTAATAAATTTCGATATCTTTAAGGCATTCAAATGTATAATAAACGATCCTTGATCAAGGGATTCAACATCGGTCTTCCATTCAAACCACTCCAATTTATCCTTGATCTTCGTCCTATTTACTGGCCATGCAACTCTAAAAGAACTATGAATAAGCTCCTCATTTATCATAGAAAGGGATCCCCAAAAGGAGGAGAACTAGTAAGCCCAAGTAAGAAGACAAGGAAGAGACTCCTCCTCGACCACCGTCGAACTTTCACATGGTAGCCGACCGACACCAGAGTTATGCTTGATCACCAACTAACATCAAAATTAAGTAATGAAGCAAGACTAAAAGGAAAAGAAGGAAGAGACTCCTCCTAAACCACCATCAGACTTTCACCCGGCAGCTGGCTAAAGCTAGAGTTCTACCCGTCCACCGACCATTATTGGATTTCTACTCTACACCGAAGTTCTGCCTATCATCATACTTATGCCTATCAATGCACTTCTACCCAATGCCGAACATCCGCCAATTGCTAGATTTCTACCCGACATCAGAATTTCCCCCTTCACCGAATTTCTTCCTGATGTCGGACTTATGCCCATCGTTGGACCTCTGCCCGTCGCTAGGCTTTTTCCTGACCACCAACTAATGCAGGACTTTTACACAACTACCAACTAATGTTTGATTTTTACCAAAATGCCAATTAATGCCAATTTTTTTCCTGGCCACCAACTAATGGAAGACTTTTGCAAAGTGTCCACCAATTAAAGCTAGATGTCCATTGGCATCTAAGCTTTATTACCCGTCAATTATGGTCCTTCCAACCTATATCGCTATACAATAGTCTTTTTGACCTCCGTCGCCCACCTACTATGGATTTTTTGACCTCTATCGCTAGACAACAATCTTTCTGACCTTTGTTGCCTGTTGACTATGATCATTTAGACCTCCGTCATCAGATAACAGTCTTTATGACCTCCATCACTCACTAACTATGGTCCATTCGACCAAACGAACACATTAACAAGTGACTCCTCATGTTTCCATCACGTAACACACTATATATTATGTATATTTGCTACATCAAGCTAAAGCCTTTCTCCCAATAAAGGGACTCATTTGTAATTAACTTCAAATAATAGTGGATTCACTCAAACTAAGCTAGGCCCAGTAGTTTTCCCCATTTCAGGTTTTCCACATAAAAATCTTGATGTGTCTTATTAATATTGCACCCTCTCTTTTTATGTGTATGTGTCGTGGATCGTCTTACAAAGCTAAGATGTTAAAATTTATATTTCTTTATTACCGTGAATATTCTAGGATGCATCAGTTTGCTGCCGTCTGTGAGAAAGTGGTTCCCAATTGAGAGCAATTTTTGTTTCAACCTCAAAAGGTTATTTTTATCAACATCTTTGCATCAACTATTATTGCATTAATTTCATGGGAATTAAATATGGACATGGGGGTAATCTTGAATATAGTTATGGTTTAGAAGATTTCTCCAACTCTTCCAATATCTAAGTTAATATATTGGGATCATAATGCTTCTATCAAATGCAACAATGCTTCTAATAAATTTCAAGCTTTATGCAATCTATTATTAGACTTCTACTCCTTGGGCAAGGTCTTAATCATAACCTCAAAAGGAAGTAACATTCTAAAGATAGACCATTATTCACCTTTGATTCTGGATACATGCAGCATTCTCCCCCTCCCAATCAAGGCAAAATCAATCCCAGGAGGAATCAATTAGCCCTCTTCCATATAGGTTAACATCATCGAGCAGAGCTCTAGCATACAAACTCGAATTGGTCATACATCCTAGGTGAATTCTCCCAACCTCATCCATATAGGTTAACATCATCGAGCATGGATCTAACATATAACCTCTAATAGGTCATACATCCTTGGTGAATTCTCACGACCTCTTCCATATAGGTTAATATCATCGAGCAAGACTCTTATATACAATTGAAAGTGCTCAGATGGCACTAGAAAGTTCATTAGGGATGTTAAGCCCTTATGAACTGACCCAAGGCAAATAATGAGATAGAGAGGTGAATCAGTATTTAAAACAAACACAATCTTAAATCCAAAAACAAGATTCACCACTATCAAAACCAACGATGCAGAAATTAAATGTGGAAGCAAATAATATGAAAGAACACTGGATTTATAGTGGTTCGGTCAAACCTTGACTTACGTCCACTCCTTGGAGGCACCCTCCAAGTATTGCACTAAAATAATTATCTCTCATATAGCCCCCACAGCTAGGCAGAGAAGCCCTTACAAAATCACTTCCACCTTCCCCGGTGCGGCGGAGTCGCCGGGTCCTTTGACACCAAAGAGATCTTCTTCTTTGGTGAACTTCCCTCGAGACAAGCCTTGAATCCGAAAGTATTCAGATGCGAGCTTGCCGGAGCAACCGTGTGGATCCCCCTCCACACTCCCTTGAGTCCCCCCTCACAGGATCTTCTCCCTCTACAAATTCCACCCTTTCCTCACTCCCTTTCAAGCTATCTCTTCAAGTTTCCCCCACAAGAATGAAGCTACAATGGCTGCCAAAGACACTTACAAAGTGCCTTGTCATAGCTTAAATAGAAGAGCTAAAAATGAGCTCATTAATACAAGCTGCCGACTTTATCGTCCAGGATGATAGACATATCGTTCTGGCCAATTAGTTTAAATATGAGGAAAATCGTCCTGAATATCACCCTGAAATAAAGTTGGATGATGTCTAATCGTCCCAGACGAACTTGCGATCGGCCCGGACGAAATCACCATTAATTGCTTTCCAAAATTGCCAGAGAAATTTTGGAAAAATTGTTCTAGATCGTCCTGACCGATATTTTATAGTCCAGGCCGATCCACCTGGCCGATATCCAAAAAAAAGAATTTCCTAAGTAGATTTGGTGGCAGATTCTTTCTGAATTGAGCCTATCATCCTGGTCGATACAAAATCGTCCAGGACGATGTGTTTTGCATAATGACGGCTACTTTAATGAGGATGTCCTAATTAAGGTTTCTGCTTTTGGACAGATTGTCCAGGATGATATAAATATCATCCCGGATGATGTTACCAAAAATAGAAATCTTTAGGGAGCAACAGAAAATCTCCAAGTTACAAAACATTAGGAGCCACACCAAATACAATAGACTCAAGAAAGGGAAAAATGTACAACCTGACTCAGACCTAGTCTACCCAATCTTGAGCTGATTCCAAATTTTAGTCTGATCGTGTGAACCTGAGATGTCAGTACATAATGAAGTAGTAGAGAAAAAAGAATGTTTGCTATCATCAAAATCATAAGCCATAGATCCGCAACAATCTCCCCCTTTTTGATGATGGCAAACATTTCAATTTGAATTTGTAAAAAAGAAAATTTTCTCCTAATCTCCCCCTCACTAGAATAACACTTTAAAAAAATAGGGGAGATAAAAATTATTTTTGTTGTTTTAAATTTTTTTAAAAGTAAAAAAATACAAATTCAACAGTACGTTCTCCCCCTTTGACATTATCAAAAAGATAGGAGGCACAAACAAAAAACAAAACGAATAGAAGATAAAAATGTTCTCTGAGCTAGTGAAAAAACAAATATTCTTAAAATGAAGAAGCTACCTCTTGGTTTTAATCAAAAACTTAGTAGAATTGGATTGACAACGCACAGCCCAGAAAAGACTAGAAATTAAGAATTGTATAATCCAAACTAAAGTTCTTTAAAAAGGATCAAAATTTTTTTAATTAAATTTCTAAATCATAAGAGAAATTAGAGAAAGAAACAAATTTTTTTCAAAACTCCTTTCATAAAATATATCTTATAGAAGATTAATGCATGAATTGTTGAATCAGGGATCAAGATTTTCAAACTCAAGTATAAAAAAAATCAAGGGTTTTCTTAAGCTTTTAAGAAGTACAAGAATGGTAAGCATTAAATTTTATGGGCTCATTTTAAGCCTCTTGTCAATTTGAATGGCACTCTTTGCGCATCTTTTGATTTTTGATACACTTTTGTGTATATTTTTCAATTTGGCGTCATTGCGCATCTTTTTTTTTTGGCATCATTGGCCAATTTTTTTTTAATATGCTACCTTTTTGAAATCTTAAGAAACAAAAGTAAACCCATCCTATTAATAAAGCAAATTCTTGATTAATAAAAATATGAGTTAGATTCAACAACTTGCAAAAGATCCCTATGCGATAAATAAAATGTAAGGAGATAAAAAATTTAGTTTCAAAAACCAATTTAAAAGATGAAAAAGATTTTATATCAAAAGTAGGATAACCTCTTTTAGGAAATAGATATTGAGAAACAAAAACATGAGTTTCCTTCCTTTGACTGTTTTAGAGAAATCAAACACAACTTACCAAAGATTTCAAGAAAAAATAGAAAGTAGATTTTTCATTTATAGAAAAGTGAATGTGTGTGTTGATCAGAGAAAAACTTTCACGAAAACAAAAATTTTAAAGAATAAACAAAACTAAAATATAAAAATAAAAAAGAAAAACACAAAAACACAATACAAAAACATGAAAGGCTTTTAACCATTATCTCTCTCTAGGTCTGATGCTTCAGAAACCAGATCTGCCCATGAGATTTTTTGCCTTTCATTATTTCCCCAATTTAAATTTTGCTTCGCCTTGCCCTTTTCTTTCGTAGGAAGATTTTTTAAATTAGGGCACTGATTTTTCATATGTCCAGGTTTCCTATATCGAAAGCAAAAAAGATCAGAAGGAATATGAACATCCTTATCATTTTTACCATTTTTCCACTTTTGGTTATGCTTCGGTGAGTGACTTGTCAAGTTATTTCATTCATCGCCAACTAAGCTATCTCTTTTTGTATCTTCAGTTTATAGAATAATCGTTTCACCTACATCCAAAAGTCTTTGACCCAAACCTTGCTCGTAGGCAATGAGTGAGTCAATCAAATTATCAATAGAATAATCATTCAAATCTTTTGATTCACAAATAGCAACTACTTTGGCATTAAACTTATCCAGTAGAAAATGAAGAATTTTGTTAATCTTTCCAAAATTTGAAAATTCTTTTCCTAAAGCATGCAATGAGTTTACAATTTGAATGAATCTGGTATACATGTCTAAGATTGTTTCATGGAAAATAATTCAAAATCATGCATTAACAAATTCAACTTGGATTGCTTGATTTCATTCGTGCCTTCGTATATGATATATAGTTTATCCCAAACTTTCTTACCAGTAGTTCAAGTGGATATTAACATGGAATCTTCAGAATTTAAAGCACAGAAAAAGCAATTTAAAGATTTTGCATTCAGTTGAGCATTCATATGTTCTTCCTTATTCCATTGATTAAAAGGAATGTCAGTTTTAACTCCATTAATAATATGTGACGGTGATTAATAACCAGTTAAAATCATAGCCACATACGAAAATCAATCGATTGCAAGAAAATAGATATGTGAGTTTTCCAAAAATCAAATGACATATTTCAAATAAAGGAGGTCTGGTGATTGAATAACCTTCTGCAACATTACGATTAACCATGGATCTAAAAATTCAAAAGCTTTTAAAAACTTATTTTATGAATCCCGCTCTGATACCACTTGAAAGTGCTCAGATGGCACTAAAAAGTTCATTAGGGATGTTAAGCCCTTATGAACTAGCCCAAGGCTAATAATGAGATAGAGAGGTGAATCAGTATTTAAAACAAACACAATCTTAAATCCTAATATAAGATTCACCACAATCAAAACCAACGATGTAGAAATTAAATGCAGAAGCAAATAATAAGAAAGAACACACCGGATTTATAGTGGTTCAGTCAAACCTTGACCTACGTCCACTTCTTGGAGGCACCCTCCAAGTATTGCACTAAAACAAGTGTCTCTCCATCAGCGCCCACAGCTAGGTGGAGAAGCCCTTACAAAATCACTTCCACCTTCCCTGGTGCGACGGAGTCACCGGGTCCTTTGACACCAAAGAGATCTTCTTCTTTGGTGAACTTCCCTCAAGACAAGACTTAAATCCGACGGTATTCAGATGCGACCTTACCGGAGTAACCGTGTGGATCCCCCTCCACACTCCCTTGAGTCCCGCCTCATAGGATCTTCTCCCTCTACAAACGCCACCCTTTCCTCACTCCCTTTCAAGCTCTCTCTTCAAGTTTCCCCCACAAGAACAAAGCTACAATGGTTGCCAAAGACACTTACAAAGTGCCTTGTCATAGCTTAAATAGAAGAGCTAAAAACGAGCTCATTAATGCATGCTGCCGACTTTATCATCCAAGACGATAGACATATCGTCCTAGTTGATTAGTTCAAATATGAGGAAAACCATCTTGAATATCGCCCTAAAATGAAGCTGGACGATGTCTAATCATCCCGGATGACCTTGCGATCAGCCCGGACGAAATCACCATTAATTGCTTTCCAAAATTGCCAGAGAAATTTTGGAAAAATTGTCCTGGATCGTCCTGGCCCATATTTTATAGTCCAGGCCGATCCACCAGGCCGATATCCAAAAATAAGAATTTTATAAGTAGATTTGGCTGCAGATTCTTTCTGAATTGAGCCTATCATCCTGGCCGATAAAAAATCATCCAGGATGATATGTTTTGCATAATGACGGCTGCTTTAATGAGGATGCCCTAATTAGGGTTTCTGCTTTTGGACAGATCGTCCCGGACGATGTTACCAAAAATAGAAATCTTTAGGGAGCAACAGAAAATATTCCAAATTACAAAACATCAGGAGCCACACCAAATAAAATAGACTTAAGAAAGGGAAAAATATACAAACTGTCTCTGACCTAGTCTACCCAATCTTGAGCTGATTCCAAATTACAGTCTGATCGTGTGAACCTAAGATGTCAGTACATAAGGCAGTTGTAGAGAAAAAAGAATGTTTGCTATCATCAAAATCATAAGCCATAGATCCGCAACAACAATCTCATATAGATCATACATTCTTGGTGGATTCTCTCGACCTCTTCTATTTGGGATAATGTCATCAAGTAGGACTCTAACATACAACCATGGAAAGATCATACAATCTTGGTGGATTCTCTTGACCTATTTCATATATATTAACATCTTCGAGCAATGTCTCTAACATACAACCTTAGATAGGTCATACATCCTTTGTGGATTCTTTTGACCTCTTTCATATAGGTTAATATCATCAAGAAGGGCTCCGACATAAACTTTAAAAAGGTTATACATCGTTGGTGGATTCTCTTAACCTCTTCCATATAGGTTAACGTTATTGAGCAGTGATCTGACATATAACCTCAGAAAGGTCATATATCCTTAATAGATTCTCTTGACCTCTTCCATATAGGTTAACATCATCGAGTAGTATTCTGACATACAACCTTAGATCGGTCATACATCCTTGGTGCATTCTCACAACCTCTTCTACATAAGTTAACATCATCGAGCAGTACTCTAACATACAACATTGGAAAGGTCATGTATACTTTGTGGATTCTTTGGTCCTCTTTTATAGAGGTCAACATCATCGAGCAATACTCTGAATGGACAATATTCTTTATAAAAAGATTTCATGAAAATAAGTGATTGATAAAGTCATCACTTATATAAAGACCTTAGTAGTCTAAAAAAGCCTCAAAAAATAAAAGGGACAATATATAAAAGCATGTCTCAAAGATGCATAAATAATTTAATTTTCTCTAAGGAACAAGTTATCAACTTCATATATAATATCAATGGAGTTATATAAATTTAACAACAAATTCAAGTGTATATTTATTCTCACTAGAAGTTGAAATTACAAAGTAAATTGGCATCATCCGTAAAAGTTAATGTCATTGAATAACAAATAACTTTAAAATAGTCAAATATGCTTGGTAGATTCAAGTGACTTCTCCTCTACTGCACACAAGCACCTCATATAACTTCTTCTTCATAAAAAGGACATAACTTAATCATCATCAGGAATCCACTTTGTTTATAGTGTTAGTGTGTTGGCCGAATGCTGACAGTGTACACTACTTCGACCCCTTCCATAAGGGACATCTGATGTCCCCACACATTAATATGGATGCATATTGTCTTAATAAAATGCAACTAGGCCACTAGCAGCATCAGCCCTTATGTCCACCATCATCTTCTTGCTTGATCGTTATTAGAAGCACACCCTCCAACTCTCTCATTCAGCTCTACACTCAATCGTTGACTACCAACGGACTTCCAATTGATTATCCATCGCTGACAAACTTCTGCTCAAACAACATCAAAATTCTCCCCGTCTACTAATAACTTATGGTTCTCATACCAAGTAATATTGCCACCGGATCTTCTCAAATCACTTTCATATATAAGAAGCTTTTGATCTTCTTCTATCAAGGATAGATTAGTGAGAGAATAAGCTCTTATCGTAACTTCTTCTACATAGAGAGGGGCATTAAAATTTGATAGGAGATGATGCCTATCTCAGATAGTGGAATGCCTCTAACATAAGAAAAAGACCATAAGAGAAGAAAAAAGGAGGGAAAATCTAAAAAATCTCTTTCTACACAAGAGAGGGTCGCTAAAGCTCGATAGGGGATGTCACAATTCTTAAATAGTGGAATGCCTCTAATGTAAGGAGAAGAATACAATATAAGAAAAAAGAAAGGAGAAAAAAATCTCCATCTACATAAGAGAGGGACACTAAAGCTTCATAGAGGAATGCCACCTATCTCTAATATTAAAATGCCTATAATATAATAAGAAAATCAGGCAACAACAACATCAAGCCTTTCTCCCACTACGTCGGGTTGGCTACATCAATCCTTTTTCTCCATTGTGTTTTGTT
The DNA here is from genome assembly GCA_016618105.1 of Dendrobium huoshanense. Classification (NCBI taxonomy): domain Eukaryota; kingdom Viridiplantae; phylum Streptophyta; class Magnoliopsida; order Asparagales; family Orchidaceae; genus Dendrobium; species Dendrobium huoshanense. The sequence goes on from CM028350.1 coordinate 16,811,449, forward strand.
AAAAGTCAAATTCTCATTTAAATCTAATAAAGAAAGATCATTTCTAATATTTCTAACAAAGTCTTTTTAGGTCTACCTCTACTTTCTTAACATAAGACAAATCTAATTCCTCAACTTTCCTAACCAGGTCATCGGAAGGCCTCTGTTTAAAGTGACAAAATCATATAAGGCGACTTTCTCTAATCTTATCTTCCGCTCGAGCTGCTCCAACCTTTTCACGTATATGCTCATTTCGTATCCTATCTCTAAGGGTAAAGCCACTCATCCACCTAAGCATCCTCATATCTGAACACTTAACCTAGTATTATACTTTTCTTTTAATGGCCAACATTTGGAACCATAAAGCATTGCAGGCCTCACTACCATCTTATAGAATTTTCCTTTAAGTTTGAGGGGTACATTTCTATCACATAACAAGCCCGATGCATTCCTCCACTTCAACCATCCAACTTGAATTCTGCTGATAATATCCCCATCTATTTCACCATCACTCTAAACAATAGATCCAATATATCTAAAATGTGTACTCTTATTAATGACTTAATTGCCCAAAGTCTCAATCTCCTCACTAGGTCTATTACTACTAAAATTACACTCCATATATTCTGTTTTAGACCTACTCAAGCGAAAACCTTTAGACTCTAAGGTTGACCTCCATAATTCAAGTTTACCTTCAACTCCCTCTCTAGTCTTATCAACAAGAAGAATATCATCAACAAAAAGCATACACCAAGGTACATCCTCTTGCAAATGTCTAGTGAGAACATCCATGACTAAAGTAAAAAGATATGGGCTTAAGGCTGATCCTTGATGTAACCCAATCGAAATAGGGAAATACTTGGTCAATCCACCTTGTTTTGAACACAAGTAATAGCTTCTGCATACATATCTTTAATGATTTGAATATAAGAATTATTGACTCCTTTCTTTTCAAGAACTCTCCATAGCACTTCTCTTGGAACTTTATCATATGCTTTTTCTAAATCAATAAATATCATATGTAGATCTCCTTATTCTCTCTATATTTCTCCATCAAACCTCTTAATAAATGTATGGCTTTCATAGTAGACCTACCCGACATAAATCCAAATTTATTTTGAGGAACATTAGTATCACGCCGCAACCTATGCTCCATAACTCCCATAGTTTTAAAGTATGACACATTAACTTAATACCTCTATAATTCGCACAATCTTGTGCATCACCTTTATTCTTAAAAATAGGAATTAACACACTCATTTTCACTCATCTGGCATCTTTTTAGTCTTCAAAATAGTATTAAAAAGTTTAGTAAGCCATGAAATTCCTTCATCTCCTAAGCATTTCCACACCTCTATTGGAATATCATCAGGTCCAATAAATTTTCAGCACTTCATTTTCTTTAAAGCCTCTCTAACTTTGATTTATTAATATGCCGATAAAAACAAAAAATCTTTAGTTTCATTTAGGGTGCTAAAGTCACTAAAGTCAATCGTATTTTTACATTCTTCATTAAAAGTTTAGCAAATGATCTCATCCACCTTTGTTGAATATCATCTTCTAAGAAAAATACTTTTTTATCTACATCCTTAATACACTTCACTTGAACTAAATCCTTACTACTCTTATCTCTTTATTTGGCTAACATATACATATATCTTTCTCCCTCAGTATCTAATCTAATATATAAATCATTAAAAGCTAAGCACTCTACATCATAAAAAACTTTCTTAGATTCATTACGAGTCTCTTTACAGCGTCCTCAATTATCAAAATTTTTATATCTAAACCAATTTCTATAACAAATTTTCTTAATTTTTATCTTTCCTTACACATTTAGATTCCACCATAAACTATTTTTACTATAGGAGCATTTCCCTTCGAAACTCCAAGCACATCTTTTGCAATATTTTTAATATCACTAGCTAATTTTCCCCACATAACATTAGCATCCCCATGCACAGAAAAAATCATAAGATCTTAAATCTTACTCTTAAAAATACTTTTATAATATCCTTTAAATGCCCTCATCTAATCTTAGAATATTATTTTACTTTATTTTTTTTATTTTCTACCCCTTCATCATTATAACCCCATGACCACCATGAATAATTTTAAAATTATTTACCTCTCTACCAACATGTCCATTTAAATCTCCTCCAATAAAAACTCTTTCTTCAAGAGGTATCTTTTGTATTCATTCTTCTAAGTCATTCTAAAATTTTAATTTTGAACCCATATCCAAACCTACTTGAGGAGCATAAACACTTATGATATTAATAATTTTAACATCAATAACAATCTTTAAAGCTATAATTCTATATGCAATTCTATTAATTTTAATAATATTAGCCTTTAAACTCTTATATATAATCACACCTACACCATTTCTACTACGACTCCTACCCAAATACCATAGTTTATATCCTAAATTATCAATCTCCTTAGCCTTATGTCCAACTCATTTAGTTTTCTAAATGCATAGAATATTTATCTTCCTATGAATCATAATATCTATTAATTATATTAATTTTCCTGTAAGGGAGCCTATATTCCAAGTTCCTATCCTAATTTTAGTTTCATGGACTAGCTTCTTTACCCATATACATCCTTGATGTGCGAGCCCTTGCCTATTTAACACTACACCTGGACACCGATGCAGTGGCCCTTGCACACTTCTTATTATATTCAGGCCATACAGTGTGTCGCTTCCAAGGGACACCCTAGTATTAATATAATTTTTTAAAGGATTCATGTCATGATTATTTGATAAGTTTTATGATGACTATCGAATATCAAATGCAACCCTCCACTTTTCTCATCTAGGATAGTGGGGCTCATAGAAAAAAAATTACATAATAACAGGTTCTTAACCGACTATGAACAATGTTGAGAGAGTTGCTACTTAGTTTTTGCATGTTTTATATTCTTGCAACTTGTTATTTTAATGATTCCAAAGATTATTATATTGATTATTAATTTCTCCTAACACATTTTGGAATAAGCATTTTTGGCTCTTGTGTGTACTAACATTTCAGGGAAATCATACTCCAGATTGTTGAAGACTTCAAATCAAGATCTGATTATAATGTTTTATAACTTGGAGTCTGTATTTTGTTCATTTTGAGTCAGAGAGAATGTGATTGTAATTGAGTAACTTTCTAACACACACACACTGAGGGAGATCTTTAAAAATCAAAAAATTTAAAATAATGATCGTATAGGATGAACTATATTCGTATAGGACAACAAGGTTAGTTATACTCTCCGAAGAGCAATGGAACGAACAGAACGGGCAAAATTTTTTTTCTAATTACTAATCATCCAGATGATCTTTTCCATTCATCCTAGGAAGATGTTCTCTGGACCCATGCTTTGAACTAATCATCCAGACAATTTTATCATATTTGTCCCAAGATGATGTTCTCTGGACTCATGCTTTGAACTAATCATCCAGACGATTTTACTTTGTTCGTCCCAGGATGATGTTCTCTAGACTCATGCTTTGAACTAATCGTCTAGATGATTTTATTATGTTCATCCCAAGACTATATTTTTTGGATTCGTGCTTTAAACTAATCATCCAGACGATCTTGTACATTCATCCCAGGAAGATTTCCTCTATTCCTTAAAACATATGGACCGTCCTGTAGATTTATTCCAACGAAGCTTGGAAATAACTATTTGTACCGTACGAACATGATGATCGGGTATGAAGGCATTCATACCAATGCACATTGAGTTCATACGCAACAGTTTTTACACTATTCGTACGTACAAAATGCAATCGTACGGGATAATCGAGTACGTACATATTTGAAATATTGCAATTTTTAGACAGTTTTTCATGTCTTTATTATAAAAGGTACACTTAAAACTGTCTTGTAATCTTTTTATCTACTGGTCTTCATGCAAACTGAAGGGAAATTGAATGAGAGAGTGTTTTTGAAGGAGGATTCTTACTATTGGAGTGTGAAGGGTTCACTTGGTACTTAAAGGTAAGGATCTTCATTTATGAATTGTGATTACTTCACTCTTTTCTTTTATCCTTTCATATTTCCTGTGAAAAGATATTTTCAAGAAGATCCAGTTCTCTGCCGACACCTGGAGAAGTGTGAAACGATGAAGGATTCTCTGCCTACACTTGGAGAAATGTGAAAGGACGAAGGTTCTCTACCTACACTTGGAGAGTGTGAATAGCAGAAGGTTCTCTGCCTATACTTGGAGAGTGTGAACAGCGGGAGGTACTCTGCCTATACTTGGAGGGTGTAAAAGGACGACGGTGCTCTACCGCACCGGGTAGTGGTGGAAGAGAGTTTTTGTGAAGGATTCTCCACCTTATTATGGGGGAAAAAAGAGAGACACTAAGTGGTAATAGTGCAATACCTGAAGTAAGAGACTTCAGGGAGTAGATATAGGTCGTGTTTGATCGAACCACTATAAATCTTGTGTCTTTTTTTTTTGTTTTTTTTTTTACTTTACGGGTTCTGTTGATATGTGGTTGAAAAATCATTTTCAAAATTTCACTATAAGTTTTTATTGGTTTAAAAATAACATAAAGTTTTAAATTATCAATTCACCCCCCCTCTTGATTAGCCGCTGGGACATAAGCTTGGGTCTAACAACCTAATTCATACTTAACAAGTTTCAACAAGTGGTATCAGAGCTTAGTTTCAAAATTATAAGTTTAGACTATTTTTTGATTAACGAACATGGCTACATTTAGAAACTGAAACACACATGAAAGTTACTCTATAACAAGACCTCCATTGTTCGATAATATTCCTTTTGATTTTTGAAAAACATGCATGTCTATATTTTTATAGTCACTTGATTACCGTATGTGGATCTTATTTCAGGAAGGGTATACAAAACCAACTAGATTAGTTGACGCAGTTAGAGTTGAAACACCCTTTATGGACTGGACAGTAGAAGAACATGACTTAGCACAACTTAATGCTAAATGCTTGAATAATTTCTTTTGTGCTCTTAAATCTGAAGATTGCATGCAGGTTTCCACTTGTCAGAGGAGAAATGATATATGGGATAGACTTTGTATAACTTATGAGGGGACTAATGAAGTTAAACAAACCAGACTTAATATCTTATTACATGACTATGAACTATTTCGCATGAAACCCAATGAATCCATTTTTGACATGTACACAAGATTCACACAAATAGTCACATCTTTACATGCATTAGGTAGGGAACTAACAAATGTAGAAATGGTTAATAAAATACTTTATTATTTACCTACTACTTATGATGCTAAAATAAATTTGATTATATAGTCTGAAGATTTAAACATTTACTATATTGACAATCTTCTTGAACCACTAATTGCTTATGAGCAAGGGTTGAGTCAAAGAAAGATTAATGTAGGTAAACCATGAAAGGAGAAGAACATAGCACTAAAAGTGGAGGAGTTAGAGAGTGATCTCTTACAACCAAAGGATGAAGATGACATCATACTGATGACTAAACAGTTCAGAAGCTTTCTGAACAAGAAGCAAAAGAGACACCAACAATGGAATAGATGTAAATTTAATATAAATGTTAAGGTTTCCAATAACGTTATTTGCTGTGAGTGCAGGAAATCTGGACATATTAAGTCAAACTACCCAAAACTTAAAGCCATTTCTAGTAAGGAGAAGGTATAGGAGAAACCAATTGTGAAGATGGACAAGAAGAAATTCCAAAGAGATTTTTGGGCGAACTTAGCTTCAGACTCGTCGAAGACTGAAAAGGAAGAGGAAATCACCAATCTGTGCTTAATGGACAAAAATCTTGATTAGTCAGATCAAGAAGATGTATGTGACTTGACTTACAATGAACTTTTAGAAGTCTCAGCATGCATACATGTTGCATATAGAAAGTTAAAGAAAATGTATGCTAGTCTGAACTTAGAATATCAAGAACTACAAAGAGAACAAGATTTCCTTAGGAAAGATCATGCTTTAATTGACAACAACCACATAAAATTGCTTGATGAGTTTGACGATTTTAATAAGAATCATGAAAATTTAAAACCATCCTATGTAGAACTTCAAAAAGAAATAAAAAATAATAAGGATGAATTTAAGAGAAAAATGTATCGAATAAATTATACAAATTATATCTTGGAAGATATGAATTCTTTTTATAAATTAAAGATAAAAGCTCTCGAGGATAATAGGATACCACCAAGACTTGAAGATTTCACAAATCCTATTTTGTATCATAAATTTATGCAATCCATAAATAGATAGAGAAACTATAGAAGATTAAGAAACCCATTTCTAGAAGTCAAATGTCATAATTGTGGATTATTTGGACATATAGCTCACACTTGTATGTTAAAGAAGAAAACTTATTTGGTGTGGAGACCTAATATGCATAAACGACATATCATACATGCATCTATTTACAAATTGCAAAAAGGCGAACCCAAACTTGTTTGGGTTCCCAAGTCTAATGTTTGATGTTTTTGTAGGATCGCTCTCACACAAGGCCTTATGAGAGTATATGTTACCTGAATAGCAGTTTCTCAAAGCATATGACTGGAGATATTATACAATTCATATCACTGAAAGCCAGGAGTGGAGGCAATGTTACACTTGGAGATAACACCACAAGGAAGGTGATAGGGTCAGGTATGATTGGAAATCTTAAAAACTTTTTTATAGAAAGTATTTTGTTGATAGTAGGCTTAAAGCATACTCTTCTAAGTATTAGTCAGCTTTGTGATAAAGATTATTATGTAAAATTTTTTCCTACAAGCTGGATATTAAGCCTGAATAGTAATGATGTTTTGAATGATATACGGGTAAATAATCTATATATACTAAACTTGAATTGCATTAAAACTCCTACTACTTTTTGTTTAAAAATTATTTCTGATGAGTCATGGTTTTAGCATAGGAGACTTTGTCACTCTAGCATGAAAAACCTTAGAAGGAATACCCAAAAGAACTTAGTGAGAGGTATACCAAAATTAGACTTTACTAAAGATTACCTTGGCGATGCATGTCAATTAGGAAAATAGGTGAAGTCCTCTTTTCAGTCCAATAAGGATCTTAGAACTAGTAAACCATTGGAGATTTTACATATGGATCTTTATGGACTAGTTGGAACTATAAGTCTAGGAGGGAAGATATACAGATTTGTGATTGTGGGTGATTTCTCTAGATTCACATGGGTTAGATTTCTATATCATAAGAGTAAATCATTTGAAGAATTTAGAAACTTTTTAACTTGGATTTAAAGAAAATTATGATGTGAGATTATGACTATTCAAAGTGATCAGGGAGGAGAATTTGACAATGAAAAATTTGAGAATTTTTGTTATGAGAAAGGAATTGATCATAACGTTTTTTCACCTAGAACCCCTCAACAGAATTTGATAGTCGAAAGGAAAAATATAGCATTAATAGAAGCTGCCCAAGCCATGTTAGCAGAATATTCACTTCCAAAATATTTTTGGGCTGAGGCAGTTAGCACAACATGTTATGTTCTGAATAGGGTGAATGTTAGATCAAACTTAAATAAAACACCCTATGAGTTACTAAAGGGAAGAGCACCTAATTTGTTATATTTGTATGTTTTTGGATGTAAGGTGTTCATACATAATAATGGAAAATCTACCTTAGAAAAATTTGATCCAAAATCAGATGAAAGAATTTTTATAGGATACTCAAGTGTTGGAAAATATTATAAAATATTTAATAAAAGAACTTTGATAATTGAGGAGACGACACATGTTCTATTTGATGAATCTGGAATTTTAAAAGAGGGAATTGTTGAAGAGGATGAGGTAGAGATTAACAACCAAAAGATTGAGAAAATAAATTTGGAAGAAATTTTGGAAATAGAAAACTTGGTGCCTAGAGATTTGAAATTTTCTAAAAATCACCCAAAAAATTGATTATAGGTGAACCTAGTGAGGGTGTTAGGATTAGGCATGGACTGCACAAAGAAGTTAACCATTCAGCTTTTATTTCAATGACAGAACCCATAAATATTGATCAAGCACTTTTGGATAAATTTTAGATATTGGCTATGCAAGAAGAATTAAATCAATTTATAAGAAATGAAGTTTGGGAATTAACTACAAGGCCAAAAAATCAAAGTGTAGTTGAAACTAAATGGGTATTCAAGAACAAAATGAATGACTCAGGAGTAGTCATTAGAAATAAGGCTAGATTGGTGGCTAAGGGGTATAATCAGATTGAAGGGATTGATTTTTGAGTAGACTTTTCCCCCTATAGCTAGACTTGAAGCAATTAGGATTTTGTTAACCTTTGTCTATTTTAGAGGATTTAAATTGTATCAAATGGATGTTAAAAGTGCCTTTTTAAATGGGGTAATTCAAGAGGATATTTTTGTAGAACAACCTCCATGCTTTGAAAATTCTAAACACCCAAATCATGTTTTCAAAATGAAAAAGGCATTACATGGATTGAAATAGGCACCTAGGGCTTGGTTTGAGAGAATGAGCACCTTCCTACTTGAGAGATCTTTTGAAAAAAGAAGTGTTGACATGTTGACCTCATTTTTGTATGAGGTCACTAAGGCCCTTCCAAAATCCAGATAAATTTTTGATCCTAGGATCCACTCTAGACCTTAAGATCCTTTCCTAGAGCCAGACCTTAGGATCCACTCTAGACCTTAGGGTGAAAGTTTGTTAGGATGTTAATCCCTATGAACTTAGTCCCAAAGCTAATTAAGAGAGAAGTGAATCTGTAGCAATGTAATCTAGATTCACCACAATGAAAAATAAAGTGCGGAAATTAAAATGCGGAAGCAATAAAAAGAAAAGAACACACCGGATTTATAGTGGTTCGGTCAAACCTTAACCTACGTCCACTCCTTGGAGGCACCCTCCAAGTATTGCACTAACACAAGTGTCTCTCCTTTAGCCCCCACAGCTAGGCGGAGAAGCCCTTACAAAATCACTTCCACCTCTCCCGGTGCGGCGGAGTTGCCGGGTCCTTTGACACCAAAGAATCTTCTTCTTTGGTGAACTTACCTCGAGACAAGCCTTGAATCCGATGGTACTAAGGTGCGAGTTCGCCGGAGTAACCGTGTGAAATCCCCTCCACACTCCCTTGAGTCCCCCCTCACAAGATCTTCTCCCTCTCTCAAACTCCACCCTTTCCTCTCTCCCTTTCAAGCTCTCTCTTCAAGTTTCCCCCACAAGGACGAAGCTCCAATGGCTGCCAAAGACACTTACAAAGTGTCATGCCAAAGCTTAAATAGAAGCTCTCAAAACGAGCTCATTAATGCAAGTTGCCGACAATATCATCCTGGACGATAGGCATATCGTCCTGGCTGATTAGTTCAAATTCAGCTCAACGACCTGGGACGATTTGAGACGATCAGAAGAAAATTGGTTACATCGTCCAGGCCGATTAGTTTAAAACCGATTTCAATCGTCCTGATCATCGCCCTGAATACAAGTTGTCCGATGTAGATCGTCCAGGTCATCGTCCTGGCCGATCATGTGATCGTCCCGGTCAATGTGATCGTATCAATCAACTATTAATGCTTTCCAAATATACCAGATCAATTTAGGCATAATTGAGTTAGATCATCCTGGACGATAATAATATCGTCCTGGCCGATTTCCTAAAACAAAGAATTCTTAAACTGATTTTGGCGGCTGATTCTTTCTTAATTGAGATTATCGTCCTGGCCGATACAAGTATCGTCCAGGCCGATCTGTTGACGGCTGCCTTAATGAGGATGCCCTAATTAGGGTTTCTGATTTTGAACAGATCGTTCAGGCCGATATTAATATCGTCCCGGACGATGTTAACAAAAATAGAAATCATATAGGGAGCAAGAGAATTTCTACCAAGTTATAGCCACACCAAAATACAACAGACTCAAGAAAGGAAAAAGATTACAAACTGACACAGACCTAGTCTAGCCAATCTTGAGCTGGTTCCAGATTGCAGTCTGATCGTGTAGACCTAAAACGTTAGCACATAAGACAATCGTAGAGAAATAAGGAATATTTGCTATCATCAAAAACATAAACCATAGATCCACAACATAGGGCTTACTCGAGAGCTTGGGATTCTACAGATCCTAGATCTTAGAAACCCTCTAGATCCTAAGACCATTCCATACTCAAATCAATCCCTACCTTTGATCAACTCCAACTTCAAGTCCATCCCAACCCTTGATCAATTCAAATCTCAAGCTTCATTCAACTCAAATCCCAAACTTCATTCAAGCCTCAAACAGACCCAAACTTTGACCCAATCAATTTGACAATCCAAACTTCAACCTAGACTTTGATCATACCTTTAATCTAGCTTTGACCCTATCCATTCATTGACAATCACCACATGATTGTAAATGATTTGGATACTCCAACATTAATCATTCAAACTTAAAATCCATTCCAAATCCAGAAATCCAGACTCAAATCCGAAGTCTTAAGGCCCTGTCCTAAAGACCCTTTTTAAAGATTTTTCAAACATTTCAAAATCCAATCAAATGGCATCTGATTTAGAGTCCATCACCTACAAAGTTATAAGACATGTCTCTAGAGGTTACCCTCCAATTTTGAGCATATTCTGAGGTCTCTAACCCCAGAATCTGAATTAAAATCCAAAGGCTGTAAAACCTTCAAATATTTACAGCCTATGCCATTGGACTTAACACCCTGAAGATTTTGATCTTGGAGCCTTTATCAAAGCCTCCAATCACTTCCAAACAATTGATTGTAACCCATTTAGCAGCAAACTGCATTTTTTAGACCCATTTTTGACCCAGTTGACCAATGGGTCAGAATTGACCAAAATACCCTTATGGGATTTTCAAATGATCATTTCAACTCAAATCAATTATAAATTCTTTGAAACCACTTTCAACAAGTTTCAAACATTGAACCCAACTTGTTGAGCCCAAACCCAGACCATGGGTCAACCTAGTTGACCAAGTCAACCAAGTTTGACCCATTAACCCATACACACCTTCTCTTTCAAATCTTTGAATCAAGTCCATTCGAAGTCCTTTGAATGCAAGGGATGACCCCTTGGGTACCCAAGAGACCTCTCTTGGAGACCCAAGCATTGGACTCACTTGGGTTAGCCATATGGCTTGACCCAAGTGACCAAAGAGAGGCCTCCCTTGAGCCATCTCTTGACCTTAATCAAATTGAATCCAAATCAAGGTGTCATTGGGTTCCCATTGACCCAATGCACCTTCCTTGACCAGCCCAACACTTGGGCTAACTTGGGTCAAGAGTTAGGCTAACCCAAAGTGCCCAAGATCACTTGGGATTGAGCCAACTCTCAACCTAAGCCTAGTTGAACTTGATTAACACCTCCCATAGATGGCCCTAGGTCCAACACACCCCCTCCAGCCAGCCCATGCCTTGGGCTAACCTGGGTCAGGGTTTAGGCTAACCCAAAGTAGCCAAAGACACTTGGACCCGAGCCATCTTCTAACCCAAACCAAATTGGACCCAATTGCCACTTGCCTGGGTCCACCAGACCCAGACCCACTTTCCACCTCAAGCCTAGGGTCTGGCCTGACCTGGGTTGAGCCCAAATCGACCCGAACTGAGCAGATTTGGATCAACCCAAGCCATCTTTTAACCCAGACCAAATTGGATCTATTTGCCACTTGCATTGGGTGCACCAAACCCAGACCTATCTCCCGTACCAAACCCAGGGTCTGACCTGACCTAGATTGAGCTCAATTAGACTCGAACCGAGTAGGTTTGGGTCCAACCCAGCCACTAGTTCAATCCAGGCATTCCCAGGCCAAATTGACTCCACCCTTGGCTCCATCATGTCCCCAGTCAACCCGACCCAGTTTATGGCCTGCGGCGGTCGGAATCAATGGGAAATGAGTTCCAGTGGTCCCCCCCCCTAACAATTCCTGGTTCAAGGCTACTGTCCACCAGTTTGATCCCCATGATCTCCTCAGGATGTTGCCATCGTCCACCTGGTAGCGATCTGAGCCCTCTCCAGCTTAATCCCGGTCGTCCAAGCTCCCGAAAGGTGGCCGAATATCCTCGAGCTCCCCAGACTGCCAGAAGCATCCACATTCATTCTCAATCGCTTCCCAGAGCTCCTTCAAACTCCCAGATGCTCCCTTCGAGCTCCCAGATCGATCCCTCCTTCTGTTCGAGCAAGCCCCCGTGAAAGCTTTCAGCGTCCCGCTCGAAGTCGCACCTCCGGCTGTCCTCCGGTCCCGACGCCTGAAGGAGAACAGTTTGCCAAATTCCCCAAAAGCTTTCTGATAGAGAAGCTCATTCGTTGAGTACTTCTCTGCGGTAATCCCTCTATCCCGAGCTCCCTAGCTAGGTAGTCCGGTCAAGTGTGAAGGAAACCTTCACCCCAACGGATCTCCACCATTGGATTGAAGGTTTCTACCGTCCTGATTCTCCCTGTAAAATTTCATCGTAGTTCACCGGCAGGATCGCCCAAATCAAGTTAGAGAAGCTCTGCGGTCTTGGATACGAGGTTGAAGATGAAATCTCAGCCGTTGATCTCGATCAACGGCTTGGATTAGATCCCGCGGTATCGGAGCACCTTCTATCCCAGTCGTTCGATCCGTCATCCGACGGCTGTGGTTAATCCGGCTGTTAACGGTTAGCGCCAATGATTGCTTGGCCAATCAGCACGCGGCACGTGTAAATAGCCGCTGACTGTGTAATTGCCGAATTAATAAATCTAGAAATTCAAGGGAACTTAAAAAATTCATAACTCCCTCCACACTTATCTAAATTAGGTTTTCTTAGGCTCATTGGAAAGGTCTCAGGGAGATCTACAAAAACCCTATGGTTCCAGACCCTGGTTAGGTCATTGTTAGGCTTAATTTCAATTTGAGCATTTTATGAATTTCTTTAATTACGTTTTAAATACAGGTCCACCAGGTCTGGAATTTTGGGATATTAAAATTGAACATGTTTCTGACATGTTCAAATTTTATCTCCCCATTTTAAGTTGTTCAAGGTCATTTTCCCCAATTTTTAAGTTTAAGGGTCATGGTTTGACCCTTAAATTCAAAATGGGATATAGACCTATCCAATGGGATTTAGGGTGTGATTTTTGGTGTGCTGATGATGAGCAAGATAAGGAGGGTAGAGCCACTGATTTTTCCCCAATCCAAGCTTAGGATAGACCCCTATAGTGATTTGAAGGTGACTAAGAGCTCACCTTGGGTGGTTTAGTTAACCACCTAAGAGTATTCCATTTGAGCTCAAATTTGGTAGGTTTAGTCCTTAGGGTCAGGTGATCCTATGGTCCAAATTTCATCAAATTTGGAGTTTTTTTATTCCCCAAGTAGGAGCCTCAAAAATCCTTCTTAGAAATGGCCTGTTAACCCTAATCAATTGATAATGAACTATTCTTAACTTGTAAAATCTATTAAAATGTCCTTAATTATCCCTAATTAATACCCTGATCAATAATAATTGAAACTCTCTTAAATTGATCTCTAGATTTGTCTTAATTTAGTCCTTAGCTAAAATTAGGGTTTAACCAATTTTAATCCATCTTAAAAATCTTAAAAATCCCAAAAGAGCTTTAAAAACTTGTTGATCTGTCCTTAGGTCATTTATGACCTTTGGAATTGATCACAAGGAGTTTAGGACTCATTTGGGTTCAAATCCTTAAGCAGCCCCCTTAGTTGTAATAACTTGTAATTCCTACGAATATGTGAAACTTCTAAAATTCACAGTTAATTATAGAAAGATTTTGACTAATCAAACTTAATGGCTAATAATTTCAATTAGAATCTATCACTCTCTAAAAATATTAAACCTCCATAATTTGGTCAAAGTCAATGACTCGTCATCTTAGGTGACCTTAGGTCAAAACAGGCCAGAACTTTAAAAAAAAAAAGAATCATAACTTTTTATAGAAAACTTCAAATTGAGTGTACCACCTGTCTAACAACTCATAATTAGGTCTTGTATTTATTAAAAATCTGAAACCCTTAAGATTGATTCTAGTTTTGAAAGTCGAATTTTGACCCCTTAATTAACGTATCCGGATAACTCTTTAAAATCTGTCAACTTCTCCAACTCCTAAAATTCTTTTAATAGGTTTTTAAAATTCTTAATCAACCCATTAAAACCAATAGTCAACTCCCCTTAATATTAATGCACTCCTTTAATTCCAACCAATTTAAAATAACTTAATTAACTCCGATTGCTACTGGGTAACCCAGGCCTACGAGGCTATTAACTTAGCCCTAAGGAAGGTGAAATAAACTTCACGGCCTCAGTGTGAAACAAAGGTAGTAATCAATCAACTTTTAAAATATATTTAATTAAAATTCCAATTTTTTTTTAATATTTAAAGTTTAACTTAAATCCCCCTTTTAAGCCTTAACAAACCCAGAACTTTAGATAACTTTGACTAATCACCCAACTTAGGATTTATCCCAGCCACACGACCTTTTACACACACTTTAGATGATGTGCTAGGACAACTGACTCTAGATCTAGGTTAGGTCGGTGTTTACTTTACTGCTGTGTGCCAGATTTTTCATAGTTTTCACTGCATGTTGTGCATAAAATTGCTTTGCTGTGTTTGCTTACTTTTTTGCACTCTGTGGATGAATTAATGTGTTTGGCAACTAGATTACTCTTAGGTTAGGTACGATCTGGATGTTCACATAGTTTTCTGCAGGTGGCCACGCTCATGTAGGATAGTAAAAGAGGGCTAAATCAATAAAATAATTTATTAATTGTTATAAATGTTTGCACAGGTGCTTCAGCTGCTAAAGCCCCCAAAAAAAGAGGGTGGCCAGTGTGTTTTACTTTCTTTTCTGCACTTATATAACTGCTTGAGAATAACTGCTTCTTATTTATCAACTGCTTAGGATAACCTTGCAAGATAGTCTAGATTTTTTATTTGATATAAATATAATTTGTGTAATTATTAAGTGTTATGAAAGTTAGTTTTGAGTTGGGATACATAGGTCCAAAGCTTAGATTCCAAAGAGGAAAGGATACCCTTTTGGGAAGTATTCTTTTTTCCATTCAGAAATCCAAATTTGGATCACACTTCTCTTATACCCAAAGAGGAAAGAGTGGCCTTCCCCTTAAAAGGGAAGTGCCCTCTTATCCATTTGGGTAGATTACCACGAAGAATCCAAGGAGTTTGAGGAAAAGGAGTCCAAAGAAGAACAAGATTGAAGACTTGAAGATTGAGAGTATCCCATTCAAAACTACTTGCGTCATTACTAGGTTTAGAATCGGGGTTATTGTCAGTGGTGCCCGGCCACTTTACTTTCTGCAAAACTCTGGTTTGTAATAAGCAAGGCAACTTTGCCTATGGACATTTATTAATTAGTTAATATTTGATGTGATGAATTGATTGCCTTTAGGATTGCCTGCTTTTCCTAGTTTTTTTGGCGATTGTGTGCCGTTTTTGTTTTCGCCTGGATACGTGAGACTCGTGAGGGTGTGAAAGTTTTCTACTCATAACTTTAAAAGTCTAAAATTTTAGTGAGTCTAAATAACATAGAAAGATAACGAACCTAGGGAATTAGCCTGGGATCGACCCTGGGGTCGCATGCATATTTCTGCATTTCTTCTTTCCTTGTTCTAGACCCTTCCCCGCCTGCGGGTAGAGTCCGGATAGTCTGACCTATGAGGACGAGGGGCCGGACCTGGGGAAGTATAGTCTTCTAAAAAATTATTTTATAAGCCTGTTTTTAAAATTTCAAGCATATTTGATTTGGAAGTTGTCGACCAGCATGCATTGCATTAGATACAAATTAAAAGAGTCAAAAATTTTAAATGCATCAGTTTTAGCATTTTAGCATCCAACATAAGTCAAAGGGGCCAATTAGGAAAATTTCTAGATGTCGGCCCCGATTCTCCAAAACTTTAAGTACAACGTCCCTACCACTCTTTCATAAAAAAACCAGACTCATCTCTTTTAAATTGACTAGGTTGTTGGGCTGCTCCACAATCCAGGCCGGAGTAAGTCCAGGATTTGCACTGCATTAGTTAGGTTCGGACGACTGTGGTCCAGTGTCCAAATTAGATTTAGGATCCGGGGCAGATCTTTGATTATAAGACCCCAAATTTCGGGAATATAATCTCAACTTTCTAATAAAGGCTCAACTCAAATTAAATCTTCGTTCAATCCTAAAATGTAAAGCCCAACACTTAGGCTAAGTTGGGACACTTCCGGATGGTTCTGGAATCTCAAAGTGTCCCCTACCTCTCTTCTTTTGATTCTATTAATAAATGTTCAATCTTGGTCCATTCCCTTTTGATTTTCCAAAAGATCCTATTTGATTTTTTTATATCACTCCTAGAAAATCTAACAAAATTACATTCTTATTTTAATCGAGAGTTTTCGTAGGGGACTCTGTCTCCCTACGATGTAATTAACTATGAGGGCTTGTGCTCGTAGGAGATTTGGAATCACACACACCTGATTTCAAAATTAATCTATTTTTTTAAAAAAAAAAATTAGATTTCTTTGGGAAAAGTTAAAAAATTATTGTCGTTATCATATTAGAAGAATTATCATTGAAAGGTGTTATCTCCCTTTGGGGAGATACGTCCTTCTTTGATAACGCTTTGGATATGAATTCGACAATCATACTCCTTGAATATCATAATCAGATATTTAGTTGAACTTTACCTTGTCCCCTCGGGGCCGTGTGAAGTTCTCTTTAGAATCTTGCCATGGTATTCAAGATGAATTACATAATTCTAAGTCTGAACACCGTTATGGAATTTTATTTTCATCCTTCGGGGTGATATACTCTTCTGAACGAGTTGATTCGACTTCTAGAATTAGAATTCAATCTCAATTTTAAAATTCCCAAAGAAAACTAATATTTTTCAAAACTTGTTTTCAAAATTCCACCAACAAAAAAATGACACGTCCGTTGGTACAAATCTCTCTCTCCATCTTTAATAAGAATGAAATTTTGTTTTATTGGTAGTCTTAACTACCTTCCTTCCGTTGGTCCCTCAACCCATTTATTCCTTGGGGGAGTGTGGCCAACATCTAAAAACAATTTTAAAACATTAAAAGAGATGTTCTACCTCCCAAAATTTATTATTTGCTAACTTAATCGTCCTAATTTTGACCTTCTGTCCTTGGATTTCCTATGAGGCGACAGTGTCAAATCAGGTCCCTAAGCATTCTTTTTAAAATTATGATTAACAAATGTCACATTCAATATGCCAACCTTTTAAGATTGAAAGGAGTTTGAAAAATCATTGACTTTAAGAAAGTTTTGAAGTATTTTAGATTTGACCCCTTTACTCCCCTTGAACTGTCAGGAATGAGGAGGGTTAGACTATTTACTTTACTTGGGTCTTTCTTACAACTCCATAAGCCTTCGGGCAAGGGGAAACTCTGTCCGTTTTGTTTTGGATTCCGTAGGAAAAACTCCATCTTAAGTCATTCAAAATTCCAATTCCCTTCAAAATGTGGAAAGCAAGACAATTTTCTCCAAGTTCCAAATCTTCATATGTTACCCCATACAACCGTCTTATGGGCTAACATATGTTGACCTTTTGAGAAGACCTTTCTTTCGGTATGTATTTAGTCCCTTTATCTTCCTAACGTGTGTTGGATTTTTTTTTTTACCACTCAATATGTGTTGGAAGGTTGAGACTATTCTACAAGCCTTAGGTTTTAAATAACAAACTCTTTTCCACTTCTCTTAAAAATGAAATCTAATTTCAATCCTCTCTTTAACTTTCAGAAAATTCAAATGGCTGGCCAATTGATTTTCTCTTTCGATCGAGAGTTGTCCTCAACTGTTAATGACCAAGGGAGCACTATCATCTTTGGAATGGGATTCAGTACCCTTGAGCTTTCTATGGATGGACACCAGATTGTTAGTTTGGATGCCAGTAAAGAAGTTCCTCCAGTGGTTGAGTTGATTGTGGGATATGCACCCACCTTGCCAGTAATTAGTGATGACCAGAAATAGCCTTATCCAGTTGTTGAGCCTCCCAAATCAAATCTATTTTTGAGGAAGGATCTAGTTCTGGACTTAATTTTTCTACTAAGAATCAAAAGAAGAACTACTTGAGGAGACTTAGAAAGAAGATCTCTAAGGCAAAGAGAATTGTGTCTTTTAAGACTTTAGCTCAAGTAGAGCCTGAGGCTGTTGAGGAGTTACCTATTCCTGCCTCCTCTCCCCTTCTAAAAGGGAGCCGCTTTTACCCCTTAGCTCCTGCTCAAGGGGATGAGAGGATAGCTAGGATAGCCCGTTCCCCACCATGCCCGATCGACTACTCGACTAAAAAGACTCCAAAAGAAAAGCATCTGCAGAAAACAAGGGCTTTGAGAAATATAATCCATACCTGTGCTGCACAATCTGGGCAAACAAAAGAGCAGTACATGAAACAGTTGAAGGGAATGATCTCTCATCGCTTCCAAAAAGAAGTGTTAAAAGAAGAGGCGTCCGAGGCGAAGAATCTGACTCCATAACCTATTAGGAGAAATAAGAAGTATATCAGACAGCCTGCCACTTTAGTACTAGTTGATAGATACCACTGGGCGCCACGCCCTCCTTCTTCCAAGATAGAGGGTATTGTGTTGACTGGGTCCGAGAGAGGCTGCCATTTTATTGGTATACCTCCAGTACCCCCTTCTGTAAGGTTGGCCTCAGTAGTTGTCAAACCAAAGGAGAATGAAACTCTGAAACATCTGGATGTCAAGGGCAAGAGGCCCAAATCCCCTGAGAAGAAGTTTGTCCCGAAAACGACTAAGTTGGAGAATTTACCACCGCCTCCAAGAACCTCAAAGTTCATTCTCCAACTCCAATGAGTCCCAGTTAAACCTCCTCCCGTTTTGATTGAGTCGATGGATGTTCAACCTAGTTCTCCAGTTGTTGCAGTGGATAGTTCTCTTGCAGCTAGTCCAATTCCTGATTCAGTTATGATTCCCGTTGATGATCCAGTTGTAGATAGCACAGATTTATGTGTCATTCCTAGGCTTCCTACACAAGAGTCTGAGGACCTTACCCTACCTGATGTAGGAGCTATTTCTCTACAAGCTCCTGCTTCACCTCCTAAGGTATATGTCCCTCTCCCTGTAGAGAATGCCACTTCTCCGACTACCGATCTTGGGACAATCGAGAAGGAAGGAATTGACCTAGATCTTGAGATAGAAGAAGAGCCAGTTACAGAGTCTCAATCAGATCCTAACCCGAAACTTACAGAAATCATTGCTCTCCTGGATTCTGAAGAATTATTTGATATGGCTCAGTACAAGGGATACTTACCCCTCGATCCTAAGTTAATTGGGGATAGACCAGTTGAGGAGGTAGTTCAAAAAATAAGAAATATTCTGTTAAACAAAGAGGGAATGGCTTCTTTTACTCCAGACCTGGATGACCTCCTTGGAGAAGAAGATGATTATGTTGGTAGCATCTCCATGGTTGAAACTAGAGGTTCCAACAAGGAGGCCGAACCTGGTATACACCGCCTTGCTCAAGATGATGATCCACAGGTTGCCGGGTCCGATTCAGATGAGTCTGTAAGGGCTAGGGGTGAAGAGCATATTAACGATTTGGAGAATCAGTTGATGACTATGATGTCACAAGTAAAAAAAATGCAAGAAAGATTTGACAAGTCAGAACAGGATTCACTTAAGATTCAACAAACGGCTCGAGAAATTATGGAAAGGGTTAAAAAGACAGAGTCTAGTCCCAAGCCTCCCGAGTCAACACCAGTGATTCCTCCTTGCTTATCAGAGGCATCTCCAGCAGCACCTACAGTTCCCCCTGTTCCTTCAACTCTGCCTCAGAAAGATATTAAGCAACTAATTGAGGATCAGGTAAGGGAGGCCTTAGCCTTTTCTCAAGGAACCGCATCTATTCCAAAGGGTAGACCCTACCTCGAAGAATATGATTTAGTGATTCAGTTCCTTACCCAAAAGGCTTTTTACCACCATCTTTTAAAATTTTCACTGGAAAAGAAAATCCGAGACAGCATCTAGCTCACTTCAGAGCAAGTTGTTGCAATGCGGGAGGGTCAGATGCTCTACTATTTCGCCAATTTTTAAGTAGACTATCCGACATTGCTTTTGAATAGTACGCTGATCTGCCCAATGGTTCAGTAAAAACCTTTAGCGATCTAGAAAACCTTTTTCTTAAAAGATTTTCTGGAGCGCAACAACGAACTACTGTGGGCGATCATGTTGTTGAGAAACAAAAGCTGGGAGAGTCTCTGGTTGAGTACATCTTGAGATGGTGAAACCTCTCCATGAAGTGTGAACCCCAGTTGCAAGAGCAACATGCGGTGGAGATCCTCCTTAAGAATATCCACGGCCCTGTTGCTTTTCTCCTGAAGGGTTTTACCATTAAAACTTTTGAAAAACTTCTTAATAAAGCTAGCAATTTGCAGGAAGAGGCTCATAAGATGCCATTCCTATGAGAGAATTCTGAAGACAAGAAGGGTCCCCAGATTGGTTAAGACTTTTGAGAAAAAGGCAATAGTGTCGGCAATCGACAAGGGAAAAAGGCCAATGGCTAGTCAGCCCAGTGTTCCTCCACCACCGCCGCCACAGCCAGCTCAGAGACAGCCCTTTCAGGTCACTCCTCAGTACACCAGAGACCCTAAATTTTTCACTTTTAGAGAGAGATTGGCAAAACCATATCCATTTAAGAGGGAATCAGTTAAGAGGACTTTCAAGAGTCTGTTAAAGAAACCAGATTTTCAGCTGCTAGAGGCCAGGAGGCCTGAAGATGAAAGTAAGAAAGATGATCCCAAGTATTGTCAATACCATCGGATGCTTAGTCACCCTCTTGAAGATTGTGTTGTGTACAAAGATTGGCTTGAGAGGAACTACACCCAAGGTAACATCATAATACCTAAGGAATACTTGGTCGATCCAGAGAAAGCTTCAATTAAAACCATTTCAGGTAACCCTCTTAACTCTCCTTATTTTGTTGAAGATGGTTGGGACATTGCTTTGTCTCGGGCACTTAAAAAGTCGATTAACAAGTATTTTCATCTTTCTCAACAGCTTACTATGATAGCCCAGGCTCCAATGTGGAAGGCTGACCTGGACGCTTCGCAGGAGGATGTTGAGCCACTTTCCTCTCCAGTAGTCACAGGAACTACTGTCAAATGTTAAAAAGAAAAGAAAGTTGATTTTATAGAGAGGAAGTGTGTAGATGAGAGATGTATTAGGATGGCCGATGGGGGTGTTAAAACCCTCTCCCCTCTTTTATTATCTAACTTTTACTTTGCCCCATCAAAGGCGAAGGGTCAGAAGATGAATAAAAAATATCCTTCTGCTTCTATCTTGATGATTAACCATGGAAATGAAATGCAAGTTGATGACTCTCATGTTTTAAATCAAAGTTCCGCTGAAGAAAGTTTTAATATCAAAAAAATTGACCTTCCCGAATCAGCTATTCAAGAAGAGGTCGAATGTGAAGCTTTATCAGAAAGTGATTTCCCTCAAATCAATTTTCAAGGGAATCCTATCTTGATAGAACTTTCAGATTCTGACTCGCTTTCGAGAAATGATGATCCAACGCCTATGGTCTGCGTAGACACTACCCTAGTTTGCCCTCCCGAAGATATCGAGCAGGTGCAACTCCGTGGCGGTAAAGTCTTACCCCCTAGGCTTCCCCCTTAGGAGAAAGGCAAGCAAATTCCCTTCGAAGATCTAAAACTAAATTCCCCTCAGCAACCAGTCTTTCATTTAATCCCTCCGGGTTTTGAGTCCATCGTTCCTAAGGTTGATTACAACGTTTTAGCCCACCTTAGGAAGTTGCCAGCAAAATTAAGTATTTATGACGTCCTCCTTCTCTCCAAAGAAATGAGGGGGTCTTTAATTAAAGCGCTTCTCGACCTCGAGATTTGCTTAACCCAGTTGGCTACAACTTCAAAATGTGAGGCATTCTACTTCAAAGAGGTTCTTGGAGTTACCTTTTCAGATGAAGATTTGCTCTTGAGAACTGCCCATCATAATCGTCCTTTTTACATTACTGTAGATGTGAGAAATTTTAAGTTATCAAGAGTCCTCGTTGATCCGGGTGCATCGGTCAACATAATGAACATAAAAAACCCTCGTATACCTCAGAGTTGATACTAGCAAGCTCTCAACCGATAGGTTGGTGCTTTGTGTGTTCAATGAAAAGGGAGAGAGGGCTTTAGGTTCAATCACCTTGCTCTTACAAATAGGAAACTTGAAAACTGAAGCTAAATTTCATATAATTGATTCAGCGACGTCCTTTAATGCCCTTTTAGATAGACCTTGGATTCATGAATATAGAATGGTTTCATTAACCCTTCACCAATGCATCAAGTACCAACGAGATGGCATTGAACACGTGATTAAGGGTGATCTGCAACCATTTTCTATTCAAGAAATTGGGATCTACGAAGATGCTACATATTTTATTCCAAAAGGGTCCTCGTCCCGTTCTAAGTTAGAGATCAAATTTGAGGAAAAGTTTGTTGGAAAAAAGTCCAATCAAGAGAAAGAAAAAGAAAAAGTTATTGATCAAGAAATTATACAATTAATTAGTGAAGACGACTCTAATATCATTGTCCTTAGGCCTCCAAACACATTACCTCAAAGAGGTAGGAGGATGGCCTTAAGGGCACGAGGTCGAGGTCGTGCTTCATCAGAGAGGAGAACAACACCTGTTTATATTGATTTGGAATCAGATTCCGACATTGAGTCCAAGGACCAAGGTGTTGCCTTCTCCCTCAATTATAAAAATGCAAATACTTCTCCAAAATTTGATCTCACCTTAGAGGAGGACAGTGACATTGAGAAAGAAATTGTAAAGGTGAAAAGTGACGAGCCTGAATTAACAATGTACGAAAAGCTCAGTAGAAGGATTGAGGCCCTTTTCCTGACCCCACTGTCAGCTGGCAGGATTGTAGGGTTAGAAGTTAAAGTGGCCCCCAACTTGAACGGCGAAGTAAAGAAAGTCAAGAAATTCTTTCCTGGCTCCTCCTCCGCAAGGGATGAAAGTGATGTAACCCTTGAGGTGGCAGATTTTAATGAATTAATGGAATTACTTTTCAACTACTTCCCTGTTTGTGTGAACAATACTTTCTCTAAAGGTTCTGTACCATACTGATGGACTAAGGGTCAGGCCAGATACCACGAAAATATTTGGCAAACAAAAGTTAAGGATAATCCTACAAGTGGTATCGGCTTTGGAACTTTTAGTTCATTCGATGACGATGAGTATTGCCTAATAATAACTTATCATCTTGAATCGCCAAATGTCCCTATAGATCCTTTATGTGCTCTCGATGGGCTCTGTTTGGAGACTTTAGATGATCCCGATGACCTTCAAGTTTGGGATGCACCCCCCGAATTAGAAGAAGAAATTAAATTGACAGTCGATGAATTAAAAGAAATTAACCTGAGAACCGATGATGACCCCCATCCAATCTTTATAGATACTCTACTGAGCGAGGGTGAAACCAAATATTTGATCCAACTCTTGTCTGAGTTTAGGGATTACTTCGCCTGGACGTATGACGAAATGTCAGGTTTACCTGCTGAGGTAGCAGTTCATAAACTTGGAGTTCGACACGATGCCATTCCTGTCAAACAAGCTCCTCGACGCATGCGCTTGGAAATCGAGCAACAAGTCGTTTCTGAAGTTAAGAAATTGGCCGAAGCTGGGTTTATCCGAGAGGAACAATACCCCTCTTGGGTGGCTAGCGTCGTGCCGGTCCGAAAGAAAAACAGTCAAATTCGGATTTACGTCGATTATAGGGATCTGAATAAGGCATGTCCTAAGGACGAGTTCCCTCTACCAATACCAGAACTCATTGTGGACATTGCCTCATCACATACCATTTTCTCATTCATGGATGGTTCATCGGGTTATAACCAAATCAAGATGGCACCACAAGATGAGAGAAATACTGCGTTCAGAACCCCTATTAGAATCTTTTGTTATAAGGTGATGCCATTTGGCTTAAAGAATGTCGGAGCAACCTACCAACGGGCCATGACCTATATCTTTGACGACTTAATTCACAATCAAGTTGAGTGCTATATTGACGATTTAGTTGTCAAGAGCAAGGTCAAAGAGGCTCACCTGTATGACTTGAGAGTTGTATTTGAGCGGTTGCACCGCTACGATTTGAAAATGAATCCCTTGAAGTGTGCATTCGGCGTCACCTCAGAGAAATTCTTAGGATTCGTAGTGAGGCACCGCGGAATCGAGATCGACCCTACTAAAATCGAAGCCATTTTAAATATGCCATCTCCTAAGAGCCTTACCCAGTTAAGATCTTTACAAGGTAGATTGGCATATATAAGGAGGTTTATTTCTAATCTTTTAGGGAGATGTCAACCCTTTTTTGTCCTTGCGAAAAAAGACACCAAATTCGTATGGGACGAGAAGTGCCAAAATGCTTTCGATGACATTAAACAATACCTTTCTAATCCGCCAGTTTTGGCATCTCCAATTCCGGGAAAGCCGTTAATTCTCTACACTGCAGCCTTAGATGAGTCTTTAGGCGCCCTGTTGGCTCAAGTCAACGACGAAGGGAAGGAGAGTGCTCTCTATTACCTTAGTCGAAGACTTCTTCCTACTGAAATTTGATACCCATCAATTGAGAAGCATTGTCTTGCTTTGGTTTTTGCAGCTCAGAAACTGAGGCACTACTTGCTCTCCCACTCAATCAGCTTGATTTCAAGAGTTAATCCTTTCAATATCTTATGACCCGACTTACGTTGTCAGGACATTTAGCCCGTTGGTCTATGATATTACTGCAATTTGAGATTACTTTCACTCCTCTTCGTGCTGTGAAAGAACAAGCCGTTGTCGATTTTCTGGCAGCACACCCACTGCCGGCAGATTCTCCTCTGAATGATGATCTACCCGACGAACAAATCATGAGTTTGAGGGAATCTGGCAAGGCCGTTTGGGAATTGTATTTTGATGGAGCAGCATCCTCCCATAGGAATGCGACCCAACAATCTGTAATTCCTGGAAAGGCTGGAGTCGGTCTAATTTTCATAACGTCGGAAAAGGGAATGATGTACTTTTCCTACCACTTATCGGAGCCCTGCACAAATAACGAAGCTGAATACGAAGCTCTGATAACCGATTTAGAACTTACAATTCTAATGGAAATTAAAGAGATTAAGATCTTTGGAGATTCTCAATTGGTGATTAACCAAGTGGCTGGAACCTATAAAGTCTTGAATCCTAATCTCCTAAGATACCACAAGTACACACTTCACTTATTGGAACAAATTCCTACTGCCACTTTGTATAGGGTTCCCCGAGGAAGTAATTCCGCAGCGGAAGCCTTAGCAAAACTTGCAAAGGAATTTGCATGTCCTGAGGAGGATTCCATCCCTATAGAGATTCAGGGTCGTAAAGCCCTCTCTCTCATAGATTTGGAACACATTAGTAAGACTCCCCTTCAGATCCTTTCTGCCTCTTCGACAATCGACGAAGAAGGCGATTGGAGACGACCCTTAATCGACTACCTTAAAGAAGGGTAGCTTCCCCAGGATAAGTCACTCTCCAACCAGATTAAGAAACGTGCCCCATCTTATGCACTAGTCAATAATTTGTTGTACCGTCGGTCCTTCGATCACATGTGGCTGTGCTATTTAGACAAGCGAGAAGCCCTGAAGATTGTTAGTGAGGTTCATTCAAGACTATGCGGTGCACATCAATCGGGTCCAAAAATGAAATTAAAATTAAAAGACTTGGATACTACTGGCCTACAATGATTGACGAATGCATGAATACTGCAAAGCACTGTCATCAATGTCAAGTTCATGGTGTGGTTTTACATCAGCCGCCTAATGTGTTACACCCTACAATAGCCTCGTGGCCCTTCGAGAGTTGGGGCACAGATATCATTGGGCCGATTGACCCTCCCTCCACGAGAGGTCATCGTTTCATATTAGCAGCGACTGATTACTTTTCAAAGTGGGCGGAAGCAATTCCCCTACGCAACGTAACATCACACCATGTCTTAAAATTCTTTCGTGACCATATCGTATATCGATTCGGCGTACCCTGCAGAATCATATCCGATAATGGGTCCGCATTCAAGTCTACAAAAATCAACAGCTTTGTGAGACGCCATAATTTTGATTGGAGATACTCGACGATCTATTACCCTCGGGCAAATGGATTAGCAGAGGCCTTCAATAAAACCTTGGTGCAAATTATTAAAAAGACCCTTGATGATAACAAATGACAGTGGGATGAGCGGTTGGTGGAAGCTTTGTGGGCTTATCGTACCACTTATAGAACCCCGACCCAATCCACCCCATTTGCACTAGTGTATGGATCTGAGGCCGTTCTACCCTTGGAAATACAAATCCCTTCGCTCAGGATTGCAGTTCAGAATCAAATCACAAATGAACAAAATGCAAAACTGCGGTTGGAAGAACTCAAAGGCCTTGAAGAGCGACGTCTCCAAGCTCAACAAAGTTTAGAGTTATATAAGTCCAGTATGGTTCAAGCCCATGATAAGCTAGTGCGACCTAGGACCTTCCAAGCGGGAGACTTGGTGTTGGTCCTTCGGAGGCCTATCTTAGCCCATCGAAAGTTGGGAGGCAAATTTGAACCTACTTGGGAAGGACCCTTCGTCATAGAGACTGTCTACGAAGGAGGCTCGAATCAGTTAGTAGATTGTAAATGAAACCACCCAATGTTACCTGTCAATGGGCGTTTTCTTAAGAAATACTATGTTTGATGTAGCTCATTTTATTAATTAATGAATTTTCTTTCTTGATTCACAATCCAGTTCTTTCATTTTTTAAAATCTCTTATTTTTTTTTAACGCCCTTCGCCTCCTCCTTAGGGTCAGATCGTTCCCTCCCTTAGGATCACACCTGCTAGTGGTGGAGTACGCCCTACATGGCACCACCCTGGCATTTGACTTGGGGAGTAGTGGTGGAGTACGCCCTTCGTGGCACCATCCTGATTCACATTCGCTAGTGATGGAGTACGCCCTTCGTGGCACCATCCTAGTTTTCCAGTTTTGGTCCTCTGTGTGGAGCACGTTTCCTCCCAACATGACCACTCGTTAGTGGTGGAGTAGCCCTTCGTGGCACCATCCTAGTTTGCCAGTTTCGGTCCTCTATGTGGAGCAAGTTTACTCCCCACATGACCACTCGCTAGTGGTGGAGTACGCCCTTCGTGGCACCATCCTAGTTTGCCAGTTTTGGTCCTCTGTGTGGAGCAAGTTTCCTCCCCACATGACCACTCACTAGTGGTGGAGTACGCCCTTCATGGCACCATCCTGGTTTGCCAGTTTCGATCCTCTATGTGGAGCAAGTTTCCTCCCCACATGACCACTCGCTAGTGATGGAGAACGCCCTTCGTGGCACCATCCTAGTTTGCCAGTTTCGGTCCTCTATGTGGAGCAAGTTTCCTCCCCACATGACCATTTGCTAATGGTGGAGTACGCCCTTCGTGGCACAATCCTAGTTTGCCAATTGATCTGTCTACTATGAGTAAGTCTTCTATCAGCATCCTGTATACCTAAGGTTGGGTGATGCCCTTCCTTAGACCCAAAGTTAGGTATTCCCTACTTTGGTTTCCAGTTAATCTACCTATTTGGAGTAAGTCTTCTATCAGCATCCTATAGGCCTAAGGTTGGGTGATGCCCTTCCTTAGACCCAAGGCTAGGTATTCCTTACCTTAGTTTCCAGTTGATCCGTCTACTATGAGTAAGTCTTCTAGCAGCATCCTGTAGACCTAAGGTTGGGTGATGCCCTTCCTTAGACCCAAGGCTAGGTTTTCCCTACCTTGGTTTCCAGTTGATCCGTCTACTAGGAGTAAGTCTTCTATCAGCATTCTGTAGACCTAAGGTTGGGTGATGCCCTTCCTTAGACCCAAAGTTAGATATTCCCTACTTTAGTTTCCAGTTAATTTGCCTATTTGGAGTAAGTCTTCTATCAGCATCCTATAGGCCTAAGGTTGGGTGATGCCCTTCCTTAGACCCAAGGTTAGGTATTCCCTACCTTGGTTTCTCCAGTTCTCTTGTCCATTAGGTGTAAGCCTTCTATTAGCATCATATAGGCCTAAGGTTGGGTGATGCCCTCCCTTACACTCTTAATATTCCACTTCTATTCGGTCAACGCCAATGTGTGCAGCAGAAGTTTCTTCTACCACACACATTGGGGGTCCAATTGTTGACCTCATTTTTGTATGAGGTCACTAAGGCCCTTCCAAAATCTAGATTAATTTTAGATCCTAGGATCCACTCTAGACCTTAAGATTCTTTCTTAGAGCCAGACCTTAGGATCCACTCTAGACCTTAGGGCTTACTCTAGAGCTTGGGATTCTCTAGATCCTAGATCTTAGAAACCCTCTAAATCCTAAGACCATTCCAGACTCAAATCAATCCCTACCTTTGATCAACTCCAACTTCAAGTCAATCCCAACCCTTGATCAATTCAAATCTCATGCTTCATTCAACTCAAATCCCAAACTTTATTCAAGCCTCAAACATACCCAAACTTTGACCCAATCAATTTGACAATCCAAACTTCAACCTTGACTTTGATCCTACCTTTAATCTAGCTTTGACCCTATCCATTCATTTACAATCACCACATGATTGTAAATGATTTGGATACTCCAACATTAATCATTCAAACTTAAAATCCATTCCAAATCCAGAAATCCAGACTCAAATCCAAAGTCTTAAGGCCCTGTCTTAAAGACCCTTTTTAAAGATTTTTCAAACATTTCAAAACCCAGTCAAATGGCATCTAATTCAGAGTCCATCACCTACAATGTGATAAGACATGTCTCTAGAGGTTACCCTCCAATTTTGAGCCAATTCTGAAGTCTCTAACCTCAGAATCTGAATTAAAATCCAAAGGTTGTAAAACCTTCAAATATTTACAGCCTATGCCATTGGACTTAACACCCTGAAGATTTTGATCTTGGAGCCTTTATCAAAGCCTCCAATCACTTCCAAACCCTTGATTGTAACCCATTGAGCAGCAAACTGCATTTTTCAGACCCATTTTAGACATTAGTTGACCAATGGGTCAGAATTGACCAAAATATCCTTATGGGATTTTCAAATGCTCATTTCAACTCAAATTAATTCCAAATTCTTTGAAACCACTTTCAATAAGTTTCAAACATTGAACCCAACTTGTTGAGCCCAAACCCAGACCTTGGGTCAACCTGGTTGACCAAGTCAACCAAGTTTGACCCATTAACCCATACACCCCTTCTCTTTCAAATCTTTGAATCAAGTCCATTCCAAGTCCTTTGAATGCAAGGGATGAACCCTTGGAGACCCAAGCCTTAGACTCACTTGGGTTAGCCATATGGCTTTACCCAAGAGACCAAAGAGAGGCCTCCCTTGAGCCATCTCTTGACCTTAATCAAATTGAATCCAAATTAAGGTGTCATTGGGTTCCCATTGACCCAATACACCTTCCTTGACCAGCCCAACCCTTGGGCTAACTTGGGTCAAGAGCTAGGTTAACCAAAAGTGCCCAAGATTACTTAGGATTGAGCCAACTCTCAACCTAAGCCTTATTGAACTTGATTAACACCTCCCATAGATGGCCTTAGGTCCAACACACCCCCTCCAGCTAGCCCATGCCTTGGGCTAACCTAGGTCAGGGTTTAGGCTAACCCAAAGTAGCCAAAGACACTTGGACCCAAGCCATCTTCTAACCCAGACCAAATTGGACACAATTGCCACTTGCATTGGGTCCACCAGACCCAGACCCACTTTCCACCTCAAGCCCAGGGTCTGGCCTGACCTGGGTTGAGCCCAAATCAACCCGAACTGAGCAGATTTGGATCAACCCGAGCCATCTTTTAACCGAGACCAAATTGGATCCAATTGCCACTTACATTGGGTGCACCAAACCCAAAACTATCTCCCATAC
This sequence comes from Dendrobium huoshanense, assembly GCA_016618105.1. Classification (NCBI taxonomy): domain Eukaryota; kingdom Viridiplantae; phylum Streptophyta; class Magnoliopsida; order Asparagales; family Orchidaceae; genus Dendrobium; species Dendrobium huoshanense. The sequence continues at coordinate 16,841,259 of CM028350.1, forward strand.
CTAACCCATGGTCTGACCTGACCTGGATCAAGCTCAATTCGACTCGAACCGAGCATGTTTGAGTCCAACCCAGCCACCAATTAAATCCAGACAATCCCAGGACAAATTGACTCCACCCTTGGCTCCAACATGTCCCCATCGGCCTCCCCCAGTCAACCCGACCCAGACCATGACCGGCGGCAGTCGGAACCAATGGGAAATGAGTTCCGGTGGTCCCCCCCAAACAATTCCTGGTTCAAGATTGCTGTCCACCAATTTGATCCCCACGATCTCCTCAGGACGTCGCCATCGTCCACCTGGCAGCGATCCGAGCCCTCTCCAGCTTAATCTAGGCCATTCAAGCTCCTGAAAGGTGGCCGAATAGCCTCGAGCTCCCTAGACTACCAGAAGCATCCACATTCATTCTCAATCACTTCCCAGAGCTCCTTCAAACTCCCAGACACTCCCCTCGAGCTCCTAGATTGATTCCTCCTTCCGTTCGAGCAAGCGCTAGTGAAAGCTTTCGGCGTCATGCTCGAAGTCGCACCTCCGACCGTCCTTTGGTCCCGACGCCTGAAGGAGAACAGTTCGCCATTGTCCCCTGAAGCTTTCTGATAGAGAAGCTCATTCATTGAGGCCTTCTGTGCGGTAATCCCTCCATCCCGAGGTCTCTAGCTAGGTAGTCCGGTCAAGTGTGAAGGAAACCTTCACCCCAACGGATCTCCACCGTTGGATTGAAGGTTTCTACCGTCCTGATCCTCCCTGTGAAATTTCATCGGAGTTCACCGACGGGATCACCCAGATTAAGCCGGAGAAGCTCTGCGATCTTGGATACGAGCGGGAGGTTGAAGATGAAATCTCAGTCGTTGATCTCAATCAACGGCTTGGATTAGATCCCGCGGTATCGAAGCACCTTTGATCCCAGCCGTTCGATCCGCCATCTGACGGCTGTTGTTAATCCGGCCGTTAACGGTTAGCGCCAATGATTTCTTGGCCAATCAGCGCGCGGTGCGTGTAAAGAGCCGTTGAATGTGTAATTGCCGAATTAATAAATCCAGAAATTCAAGGGAACTTCAAAAATTCATAACTCCCTCCACACTTGTCCAAATTAGGTGTTTGTAGGCTCATTGGAAAGGTCTCAGGGAGATCTACAAAAGCTCTATGGTTTCGGACCCTGGTTAGGTCATTGTTAGGCTTAATTTCAATTTGAGCATTTTATGAATTTCTTTAATTACTTTTTAAATACAGGTCCACTAGGTCTGGAATTTTTGGAGATTGAAATTGAACATGTTTCTGACATGTCCAAATTTTATGTCCCCATTTTAAGTTGTTCAAGGGTATTTTCCCCAATTTTTAAGTTTAAGGGTCATTGTTTGACCCTTAAATTCAAAATGGGATATAGACCTATCCAATGTGATTTAGGGTGTGATTTTTGGTGTGCTGATGATGAGCAGGATAAGGAGGGTAGAGCCACTATTTTTGCCCCAATCCAAGATTAGGATAGACTCCTATAGTGATTTCAAGGTGGCTTAGAGCTCACCTTGGGTGGTTTAGTTAACCACCTTAGAGTATTTCATTTAATCTCAAATTTGGTGGGTTTAGTCCTTAGGGTTAGGTGATCCTATGGTCTAAATTTCATCAAATTTGGAGTTCATTTTATTCCCCAAGTAGGAGCCTCAAAAATCCTTCTTAGAAATGGCCTGTTAACCCTAATCAATTGATAATGAACTATTCTTAACTTGTAAAATCTATTAAAATGTCCTTAATTGTCCCTAATTAATCCCGTGATCAATAAGAATTGATACTCTCTTAAATTGATCTCTAGATTTATCTTAATTTAGTCCTTAGCTAAAATTAGGGTTTAACCAATTTTAATCAATCTTAAAAATCTTAAAAATCCCAAAATGGCTTTAAACACTTGTTGATCTGTCCTTAGGTCATTTATGACCTTTGGAATTGATCACAAGGAGTTTAGGTCTCATTTGGGTTCAAATCCTTAAGTAGCCCCCTTAGTTGTAATAACTTGGTAATTCCTACGAATATGTAAAACTTCTAAAATTCACAGTTAATTATAGAAAGATTTTGACTAATCAAACTTAATGGCTAATAATTTCAATTAAAATCTATCATTCTCTAAAAATATTAAACCTCCATAATTTGGTCAAAGTCAAGGACTCATCATCTTAGGTGACCTTAGGTCAAAACGGGCCAGAACTTAAAAAAAAAAAAAAAGAATCATAACTTTTTATAGAAAACTCCAAATTGAGTGCACCACCTATCTAGCAGCTCATAATTAGGTCTAGTATTTATTAAAAATCTGAAACCCTTAAGATTGATTCTAGTTTTGAAAGTCGAATTTTGACCCTTTAGTTAACGTATCCGGATAACTCTTTAAAATCTGTCAACTTCTCCAACTCCTAAAATTCTTTTAATAGGTTATTAAAATTCTCAACCAACCCATTAAAATTAGTAGTCAACTCCCCTTAATATTAATGCACTCCTTTAATTCCAAGTAATTTAAAATAACTTAATTAACCCCGATTGCTACTGGGTAACCCAGGCCTACGAGGCTATTAACTTAGCCCTAAGGAAGGTGAAATAAACTTCACGGCCTCAGTGTGAAATAAAGGTAGAAATCAATCAACTTTTAAAATATATTTAATTAAAATTCTTAATTTTTTTTAATATTTAAAGTTTAACTTAAATCCCCCTTTTAAGCCTTAACAAACCCAGAACTTTAGATAACTTTGACTAATCACCCAACTTAGGATTTATCCCAGCCACACGACCTTTTAAACAAACTTTAGATGATGTGCTAGGAAAACCGACTCTAGATCTAGGTTAGATCGGTGTTTACTTTACTGCTGTGTGCCAGATTTTTCGTAGTTTTCACTGCATGTTGTAGATGAAATTGCTTTGCTGTGTCTGCTTACTTTTCTGCACTCTATGGATGAATTGATGTGTTTGGCGACTAGATTACCCTTAGGTTAGGTACGATATGGATGTTCACATAGTTTTCTACAGGTGGCCACGCTCATGCAGGGCAGTAAAAGGGGGCTAAATTAATAAAATAATTATTAATTGTTATAAATGCTTGCACAGGTGCTTCAACTGCTACAGGCCCCAAATAAAAGAGTGTGGCCAGTATGCTTTACTTTCTTTTCTGCACTTATATAACTGCTTGGGAATAACTGCTTCTTATTTATCAACTGCTTAGGATATCCTTGCAGGAGAGTCTAGATTTTTGATTTGATATAAATGTAATTTGTGTAATTATTAAGTGTTGTAAAAGTTAATTTTGAGTTGGAATAAATAGGTCCAAAGCTTGTATTCCAAAGAGGAAAGGATATCCTTTTGGGAAGTATTCCTTTTTCCATTCGGAAATCCAAATTTGGATCACACTTCTCTTATACCAAAAGAGGAAAGAGTGGCCTTCCCCTTAAAAGGGAAGTGCCCTCTTATCCATTTGGGTAGATTACCACGAAGAATCCAAGGTGTTTGAGGAAAAGGAGTCCAAAGAAGAACAAGATTAAAGACTTGAAGATTGAGAGTATCCCACTCAAAACTACTTGCGTCATTACTAGGTTTAGAATCCGGGTTGTTGTTAGTGGAGCCCAGCCACTTTACTTTATGCAAAACTCTGGTTTGTAATAAGCAATGCAACTTTGTTTATGGACATTTATTAATTAGTTAATATTTGATGTGATGCATTGATTTCCTTTAGGATTGCCTGCTTTTCCTAGTTTTTTTGACGATTGTGTGCCGCTTTTGTTTTCGCCTGGATATGTGAGACTCGTGAGGGTGTGAAAGTTTTCTACTCATAACTTTAAAAGTCTAAAATTTTAGTGAGTCTAAATAACATAGAAAGATAACGAACCTAGGGAATTAGCCAGGGATCGACCCCGGGGTCGCATGCATATTTCTGCATTTCTTCTTTCCTTGTTTTAGACCCTTCCCCGCCTTCAGGTAGAGTCCGGATAGTCTGACCTATGAGGATGAGGTACCGAACCTGGGGAAGTCCAGTCTTCTAAAAAATTGTTTTATAAGCTTGTTTTTAAAATTTCAAGCATATTTGATTTGGAAGTTGTCGACCAGCATGCATTGCATTAGATATAAATTAAAAGAGTCAATAATTTTAAATGCATCAATTTTAGCATTTTAGCACCCAACATAAGTCAAAGGGGCCAATTAGGAAAATTTCTAGATGTCGGCCCTGATTCTCCCAAACTTTAAGTAAAACATCTCTATTACTCTTTCATAAAAAGACCGGACTCATCTCTTTTAAATCGACTAGGTGGTTAGCTGGCTCCCCAATCCAGGTCGGGATAAGTCCAGGTTTTGCACTGCATTAGTTAGGTTCGGACGACTGTGGTCCAGTGTGCAAATTAGATTTAGGATCTGGGGCAGATCTTTGATTATAAGATCCCTAATTTCGGGAATATAATCCTAACTTTATAATAAAATTCTCAACACAAATTAAATCTTCGTTCAATCCTAAAATGTAAAGCCCAACACTTAGGCTAAGTTGGGACACTTCCGGATGGTACTGGAATCTCAAAGTGTCCCCTACCTCTCTTCCTTTGATTCTGTTAATAAATGTTCAATCTTGGTCAATTCCCTTTTGATTTTCCAAAAGATCATATTCAATTTTTTGATATCACTCCTAGAAAATCTAACAAAATTTCATTCTTACTTTAATCGAGAGTTTTCGTAGGGGACTTTGTCTCCCTACGATGTAATTAACTACGAGAGCTTGCGCTCGTAGGAGATTTGGAACTACACACATCTGATTTCAAAATTAATCTTTTTTTTAAAAAAAAAATATTTTAGTTTTCTTTGGGAAAAGTTAAAAAATGATTGTCGTTATCATATTAGAAGAATTATCATTGAAAGTGTTATCTCCCTTTGGGGAGATACGTCCATCTTTGATAAGGCTTTGAATTTGAATTCGACAATCATACTCTTTGAATATCATAACCATATATTTAGTTGAACTTTACTTTGTCCCCTCAGGGCCATGTGAAGTTCTCTTTAGAATTTAGCCATGGTATTCAAGATGAATTACATAATCCTAAGTCTGAACACCGTTATGGAATTTTATTTTCATCCTTCGGGGTGATATACTCTTCCGAACGAGTTGATTCGACTTCTAGAATTAGAATTCAATCTCAATTTTAAAATTCTCAAAGAAAATTAATATTTTTCAAAAACCTATTTTCAAAATTCCACCAACAGGACACAACTCTCTTTTTGAAGAAATTGAGAGGATATACTCATTTTATAAATTTATGTTGATGATATTATCTTTGGATTTACAAATAAAAATCTTTGTGATAATTTTTCTACAATAATGAGTAGTGAATTTGAAATGAGTTTAATGGGAGATTTGAGTTACTTTTTAGGTTTTAGCATTAAGCAAATTGAGGAGGGTATATTTCTTAGTCTGTCAAAGTATGTTAAGGACATCCTCAAAAACTAAGAAATGAATAATGCTAAACTTGTTAGTACACCTATGATTTCCTCAATTAAGTTGGATAAGGACCCTAAGGGAAAATCTGTTGATCAAAAGTAATTTAGAATGATAATTGGATCTTTATTTTACTTAACAACTAGCCGACACGATATCATGTTTAGTGTTTATTATATGCTAGATTTCAATCAGATGTAAGAGAATCACATTTAACAGCAGTGAAAAGGATTTTAAGGTATCTATTGGGAACTCAAAACAAAAAAATTTGGTATCCTAAGTTTAGCTCCTCATTTGAAATAATTTGATATTTAGATTCGGACTTTGCAGGTTGTAGGGTTGATAGAAAGAGCACTTCTGGAAAATGTCAATTTATTAGAAATTCCTTAGTATCTTGGTCCAATAGAAAACAAAATTTAGTAGCCTTATCTACTGCTGAAGTTGAATACATTGCCTTAGGAAGTTGTGTGGTACAAGTACTTTGGTTGAAATAACAGTTGATTGATTTAGGATTAACAATAGGCACGATTCTCTTTTATTGTGATAACACTAGTGCTATTTATATTTTTAAAAATCCTATTCAACATTCAAGAACCAAACATATAGACATCATGTATCATTTCATAAGGGATCATATATCCAAAGGAGAAATTGAACTCATTCATGTTACAACAGAAAATCAACTTGCAGACATTTTTACAAAACCACTAGCCTTTGATACTTTCAGTACATTAAGAACAAGGCATTTGTGTGATTGATTTGAATGCTTAAATATAAGCCTCTGTAACATTGATATGTATTTTGTAAGTGTGTTTTTAATTTTGTGTTTTTCTGTATGTGTTTTATTTTTTTGTTCGTATGGTTTTGAATTTTATTATTTTGATTGTTGGTATAAAAAATTTGTGTATGAAAAAATATTTTTTTTAACATCAAAAATTATCATTTTTTAGCATGGTATGAAAATTTTGAGTGATAATTGTCTGTACGAAATTAATTTCATACAGGACTAATTGTATAGCATATTAACGATTGATTTGAACGGTTTGCATGTAGTTTTTTAGTTTTTTATACAGTTCATCTATACAATTATGACGATTGTCCGGACAATATGTATTCAATCGTAAGTATGCATGTAGATTGTTATACGGATAAGATCAATTTATTTATTTCTGATCGTACATACGAATGTTCAGTTTGTACATACAAACACATGGCACTTCAATGTGGGGGTCGTTTCAAACTGTCATAAAAATGATCTTAAATAACTGATCATCCCGGACGAACACCTAATCGTCTATACGATCATATGTTCAAAAGTTTGAATGAAAGAATGCCTCATAACCTACATGTTTACAAAAAGTCATTTCTTTTTGGACCTATTCATTCGTCCATACGAAATAAGTTTCATACGTACAAACCCAATATTGTACGGGATGAAATTATTTTCGTTCGTATAAAAGTTTATTTTTTCTTTAAATTGAAAGGTTTTAAACTCAAATTTCATCACTTCAAAAAACCCTTTCAATCTTCTAAATCTCCTTGATCTTATTCATATCCAGTTCAAGCAAAAGAGACAGGCAAAAGGTACTTGCTAAGGAGCTCCACTCTAGAAACTCAGGAGATAACTTTCTTTCCAAAGAAAATGAAGAGTCTTTTCCTAGGTTCGCATCTACCAAAATCACCCCCTCTAGATTCCTTCTCCACGAACAACTTACTTTCAAGGTAATGGACCTTTTTGCTTCTACCCAGTTTGGTCTTATTCTGACTCTGATCCACCTCTACAACAGGGAGACTTTCCACTACTTCCTTGCAAATATGTCTTTTAACTCTGACCAAACTGTGATTAGTTCATATGTTTTTAAGAAAAAAGTAGAGATTACAAAAGAAGATTTAGGGAAATTTTTGAACTTAAGGACTCAAGGGATTAGAGCCCACACTTTGACCTCTTCCACCAACTTTGACTGGACAGCAATAAATCAAGTCATTAGAGGATCAAGAGGAGTAGGTCATTTTCCTAAGCTAGCCACTCTTAACCGCAATGCCCATATCATTCAACATGTTCTTCGCACTTCCATTATTTCTAAAGCTGGTGATTGAGTAAATATCACACCTCTTCTTTCTACAGTGACTTATCTGATTATGACTAGCCAACCAATAGATGAATCCCAAATGATCATTGAGTACATGTATGGACTTTCTGAGATTTTCCATGTTTCCCATAAGATAAAGAAGAATATTGCATTAGGACATCTTGTGACTTACATTTTGGAAAAGAAGTATGAACTAGTTCATCCTGTTCAAAATCTAGAGGAGCCTATCTACTACAATGATGGATCATTTCGAGCCATCTTTAATAAAGATGAGCAATTATTAGTAGTGACTCGGAGGAGGAAAGAAGAGGACCTCCACCTGCACCTACTAGTAGACAAAATTTTCAGGATTTGGTCTAACGATTTGAACTTCTTGAGAGTCATTTTGATCAACGTTTTGATCAGATTGAAACTCATATTCAGCAACATGACTATCAATATCAGCAGAATATGGGTTGGGTTAGAGGTTAGTTTGAATCGGTCAACACAAATATAGCTATGATGAATAGCTATTTTAATATTTTCAACTCTCCTCCTCCAGATCAGGGACCTTCTGAGTGATGTATGTAGTTCTGATATGTTTCTCTCTACTGTGATGACTTGATGTGATGGCAAGTTATGTGTTGTAGTTTTTTTTAGTATGTTCTATGATGTATCAATTTTCATTTTTTTATGTCAAAAATTGTCAATGTATTGATATCATCCATGACCGATGTAATATTCTTTATCATAATGTCAATAAAAGTTATCTTGTATTTCTTTTAATTTTTTTTTTTCAGAAATGTGTGTTAGCTTATATGATCATCCTTAAAATATTTAATCTTACAAGTGCTATATTTTGAATTGCAATATAAAATTGAATTCATTAGAAAGTCTAATTTTTCAAAAATTTTAAGTTGTGATTATAATTTGATCTATTTAAGAATGTCAATCTCATGTCTCTTATTAGACTACCATAATTTTTAAATTATTATTGTAATTATGATATTTTCTTATTTTACATTTCTCTTATCAATATAAATATTATTGCACTTAGAAAAATTTGATATTTTAGATTATTGATTTTGGAAAGATCAAGAATACAATTAAAAATGTAAAAATATACAAAAAATTAAAAGTGCGCAATAATTCACTATTTAAAAAAGATGCACAAAATAAGCCCACAAGTAAAAAGATGCACAAAAATGTGCCATAAATATTGAAAAGATGCGCAAAGCTCCACAAGTATAAATTCTTTCCTCAATCTTTAAATTCAAATTAATCTTCTATATAATTTTATTTAGTATTGAAATTTAAAATATACAAATTTTACATTCATCTACTTTGCAATGATTTTGCTTATCTCATTGTCTAAATTGATTCATGTTTTTTATTTTTTTTTCTTGTCTATGTTATATCTCTACTTAAATCATATGAATCTTTCTATTTTCTAATGATATTTAATTTTATTTGCAAATGTAACTCAACCTCTTTATAGGATTAATTATCAAAGGCTCTTCATATGACTTCTTACATTTATGTATTTGTTTTTTTTTTCTTTTTCTCTTTTTGTTGTTGTCAAAAAGGGGGAGAAATCTTGTTCATAACTATCATTGCATTTGTTTTATTTATTCATAATTGTCGTCTCTATGTCTTTTGTAATTGTCTTCTCTGAGTCTTTTTGGTGTTTATTTTGCTTGGTGTTCAAGTGCTTTATGCTTTATGTTCAAGTGACTGTGTGTTCAAAAAATTTTAATATATATATATATATATATATATATATATATATATATAATGTTCAAATCTCCTTATTCTCACATACTTATTAATTCAGGGGGAGCTTAGGAGATACTTAGAACTTACAAATTTATACAAATAATAATTGTTTTGCCATCATCAAAAAGGGGGAGATTATTGAGAGAGTTGCTACTTAGCTTTTGCATGTTTTATATTCTTGCAACTTATTATTTTGATGATTCCAAATATAATTGTATTGATTATTAATTTCTCCTAACACATTTTGGAAGAAGTGTTTTTGGCTCTTGTGTGTACTAACATTTCAAGGAAATAATACTCCATATTGTTGAAGACTCAAATCAAGATCTGATTATAATGTTTTATAACATGGAGTCTATATTTTATTCATTTTGAGTCAGAGAGAGAGTGATTGTAATTGAGTAACTTAGCACACACTAGGGAAAATTTTTAAAAGTTAACAATTTTAAAATACTGATCGTATCGGATGAACTATGTTCGTACAGGATGATCAGGTCAGTTATACTCTCCAAAGAGCAATGGAACAAACAGAACGGGCGAAAATTTTTTCTAAGTACTAATCATCTAGACGATTTTGTCCATTCATCTTAGGATGATGTTCTCTGGACCCGTGGTTTATACCAATCATCCAGATGATTTTACCATTTTCATCCTAGGATGATGTTCTCTGGACTCATGCTTTGAACTAATCGTCTAGATAATTTATCCTGTTCGTCCCAAGATGATGTTCTCTGGACTCATGCTTTGAACTAATCATCCAGACGATTTTACCTTGTCTGTCACATGAAGATTTTATTTGGACTTATGCTTTGAACTAATTATCCAGATAATCTTGTACATTCATCCCAGGATGATTTCCTCTGTTCCTTAAAATATATGGACCGTCCTGCAGATTCGTTCCAATGAAGCTTGGAAATAACTGTTCATACCAGACGAATTATATTCATACGGAATGATGATCGGGTATGAAGGCATTCATACCAATGCACATTGAGTTCATACGCAATAGTTTTTACACTGTTTGTACGTAAGAAATGCGATCGTACGGAACGATCGAGTACATACATATTTGAAAAATTATAGTTTTTGAACAGTTTTTTGTGTCTTTCTTATAAAAGGTCCACTTAAAATTGTCATGTAATCTTTTTTTCTACTGGTCTTCATGCAAAATAAAGGGAGATTGAAGGAGAAAGTGTGAGAGTGTTTGAAGGAGGATTCTTACTACTGAAGCGTGAAGGGTTCACTTGGTACTCAAAGGTAAGGATCTTCATTTATGAATTATGATTACTTCACTCTTTTCTCTTGTCCTTCTAGATTTCCAGTGAAAAGATCTTTTCGAGAAGATCCGATTCTCTGTCGACACTTGGAGAAGTGTGAAAGGATGAAGGGATCTCTACCTACACTTGGAGAAGTATGAAAGGACGAAGGTTCTATGCCTATAATTGGTGAGTGTGAACAGCGGAAGGTTCTCTGCCTACACTTAGAGAGTGTGAACAGTGGGAGGTAATCTACCTTCACTTGGAGGGTGTTAAAGAACGATGGTTCTCAACCGCACTATGTAGTGGTGGAAGAGAGTTTTTGTGAAGGCTTCTCAGCCTTGTTGTGGGGGAAAAAGGAGAGACACTAAGTGGTAATAGTGCAATACCTTAAGTGGGAGACTTCAGTGAGTGGATGTAGGTCGTGTTTGATCGAACCACTATAAATCTTATGTCTTTTATTTTTTGCTTTTTTTTTACTTTACTGGTTAAGTTGACCTGTGGTGGAAAAATTATTTTCAAAATTTCACTATAAGTTTTTATTGGTTTAAAAATAAGAGAAAATTTTAAATTACCAATTCACCCCCCCCCCCCCCCCCTCTTGGTTAGCCGTTGGGACAAAAGCTTAGGTCTCACAACCTAATTTATACTTAATAAGTTTCAACAAACAATGCCTCAAGAGGCGGGGGACACGACCTTTTTCCTGCGTTGGAGATCAGGATGCCGTCGTCAGTGGCTGCCGGCCAACCAGCCGGCCGATTCTATTATCTGTGCGTGTTTAGGCAAAATATTTGCCCCAGACAATCCAAATCAAAAACTTTTTAGGGCCTTAGAACTATTTTTAAATTTTTTAGACTCAATTTTGGCACTTTTAGAGCTCAATAGGGCTTCTACGCTCAAATTTGAGCAATTTTAAATTTCTTTTACCTCAATATTTTGAATTTTTTGTGATTTGAATAGTTAGAAATGTTGTATTACATATTGTCAGACTTCTAGAGCTTTTAAGTTCAAAAACTATAGGTCATTATACACCAAGGTACATCCTCTTGGAGAGAGAAACTCTGGTTTTCTAGAGAGAGAAAGGCTCTAAAATTTGAATTTTATATTCCCAATTTTTATTCCATTTGGAATTGACATGGGAGATGGTGGAGGAAGGCCACCTTCCATCATTGCGGCAGCAAGGAAGTGCAATGCTGATGGAGGTTTGCTTAATCATAAATTGGAAGAAATCTATTGATGGAATGTTAATTTGGAACCTGCGTTCAAAAGTGCTGGAGGGTTGTTGCTGATTAAGGATAATTTATAGGAGGTTCCTAAGAAGAAGGTTTATATTGAAGGAAAAAAGAAAAGCTATTGATGAAGAGGTATATTCTGTTACTCCTCGAATTGCCAAGAAATCCATGGAATGTGATTTAGTTGATCCAGCGGCATTGTCGTCTGAAATGAAAATTTATGTTAATAGGTTTGGTAATTCAAATGCTATCTTGGGAGTTGTCTTTGGGATAAATGTGAATTCTCATATTCCTGTTAACACAAATTTTCATTCCAATGGTTGTTTGGTTGATAAGGAAATTGAAACTTCATTTGATTTTAATGTGGAAATACCTGTTCGAGCCGAGAAGGAAGTAGATAACAATCAGTGGAAAAAGAAACCTTATATCCAGTTGGATTTTAAAGAGGAGGATTTGGTCTTAACTGAAGATGGTAAAACTGTGAAAATGAAGGAGGATGTTGAGATCCTAAATTCCAGTAAGCTGAAGAACTCTTTAGTAATCAAGCTGTTTGGGAAGGACATCCCATCTCATATTGTAGCTTGGGAAGTAAGAAGACAATGGAAACAATTTGGGAGTTTTCATTTCACAACCCTTGGCAAAGGTTGGTTTTTATGCTCTTTTGATTCTACGAAAATGATGGAAGGTGTTTTGTCAGGAGGACCTTGGTTTGTCAATGGGCACATTGTGGGTATGAAGAAGTGGACGGTGGAGTTGAAAGGATTATCCTCTCCTTTATCATTGAAAGGATTATCCTCTCCGATTTGGATTAGGATACCTCATTTACCCTTGCAATGTTGGGATGAAGTGAATGTGGCAAGAATAGCTGCTATGATTGGCAAACCTCTTATGATGGATGGGAACATGTTTCAATTGGGGAAAAGAAAATTTGCAAGGGTTTGTGTAAGATTAAAGCTTGATCAATGTCTTCAACTAGGAGTTTGGGTGGAAAGCATATCTGGGAGGTTTTTTCAGAAGTTATAATATGAGAAGATATCCACTTTTTGTTATGATTGTGGATTAATTGGCCATTGTTGACCTCATTTTTATATGAGGTCACTCTTAACTCCTTTCTGAGTCCTAGATCCTAGGATCTTCCTAGTTCCTAGCCCTTAGGCTCAATCCAAATCTTAACTCAATCCAAACCCAGAACTCTTAGGCTAAAGACTTGTCCTAAAGCCCTTTCTAGGTGATTTTTCCATCACCTTGAAACCCAGTTTTTTGGCATTTTATTTAGGGTCTGTCAATTTCATATTGATGAGACATGTCTCTAGTGTCAACCCTCCAAATTTGAACCCAATTGGAGTACTCTAACCCCATAAACTTAATCAAACTCCAAATATTGCAAAACCTTCGAATATTTATAATCCATGCCACTAGGCCTTTCACCTAGTGGAATTTGAATTTGGATCCCCCTCCAAATCTTTTGATCCCTCCTAATACCTTGATATTGACTTGTTAAGAAATGATCTACATCTTTTTAGATTCAATTTGACCCAGAATTGAGTTGAGTCCAAAATGACCAAAATGCCCTTAAAGCAACATTTGGACTTGAGTCAAAAATTACCCTTGAAATGAGACCATAGCTTGGCCACCTCATCGTCCCATAAAGAAAACCCTTTCTCCAAGCCAAAATATCCTTTTGGCTGATGGGAATATGCTTTTTCCCTCCCTGGTTGATCCTTAAACAAGCTCTATTAACCAAGCCAAGCATTGGTTCATCCAAATGAGGAAAAAGGTGTGATCCCCTCTTCCTATGGACCAGGAGAAGTCACACTCACCACCAACCCTATTTCCTAGCTTTGGGCAGCATAGTAGACACTTGGCACTCATCCAAAACCACTCCAAATCAAATCTCAACCATCCAATCCAAAAGCCAAAGGCAAAGTGGGTGAAAACTTGACCAAAAGGTGGCTTGTTGCTCATTCCCTTTCATATCATCAAAATCTCCAAACTCCAGCAGCCCTCAACCTTCTAAGAGCCCCTCTCATACACTCCAGCACATTCCAAGGCCTTCTCAAGCTTTTCCCAACCATTTCCAAGCCTCAAATCACTATTTTAGTGAGGAGAGAGCATTCTAGAGAGAGAAAGAGGACTTTGCAATATAACTTTCGATCCAGCAAGATCCGGCTTTTGGAGTCTTCAGTAAAGTTGTAGAGGATTTCAACAGCTTTCCAACAAGTCAAAAATCATAAAACTTTGATAGTTGGATTGTAAGTTATACTCATTTGAAGTTTAAATTTTAATCTAAAACTGTAGCTATTTTACAATGAATGGAGCCTCCAAACTCCAGGCATTGTAATATCATATTTCCCTCTAGCTACAGTTCAAATTTTGTGCAATTTTTTCAAGTATTTTGAAAGATATAGGCATTTGAAATTTTTTAACTCTGGTTCAACCAGAGCCGTCCGATCGAGCCTGTAATGCGATCGGACGGCCCCGAATTGGCCACGTCGCCCCAAACCGCGTGGTCCTCCTCTGGGTGAAATGCAGGTCCATCCGGGATCTAACACGTGGCATCATGCCATGCCGCCACGTCACCGACAGCTGATTTGATCCAAATCTGAATAAAAAATGCTTTAAATGCTCTAAATCTTCAAAATTCATAGAAAATTGAATTGTCCACCAAATAGGGTATTCTTGGGCTCGTTGGAAAGATAATCTAATTTAGTATTTATTAAAATTAAAATTATATTGATTTAATTTCTGTATGGTGAGATATTTGAGTTTATTTGAATTTTATTTATTATAATTTTCTCACAATCCCGTGATCAAATGAAGCCCACATTTTGGTGGATGATTATTGAGTATCTTAGGCATGTTTATCAATTTTTGTAGGTTCATATGCTCAATAGTTTTCTGTGATATGAATTTTTAAGGTAAAGGGTCTATTTTGGACCCTAAATTTTGAAAATTCATAACTCCTTAGAGTTTTAGTATTTTGTTGTGATATTTCTGTGGTATGATTGAATGTATGTAAGGGTTAGACACACCAAGTTTCATGCCTATTGGAATAGTAGAGACACCTAGAAAAAATAATTAAGGAAATGTCTAGAAAACTTAGACAATTCATAGGGGAATGTACACACACCCAATAAAGGTCAAACTTGAACATAGTAAACTTAGTGACATCAGATACATCAGGTTTAAATTTTACTCAATTTAGAGGTCATTAGGTTAGAAAATTGAGCATGTTAAATTTCAGCCCCTTTAAGGACTTAAACAATTCAATAAATCATCATAAATTTATATTAATTCCAAAAAATACCCATAATATCTCTAATCAACCATATTTCAACTCTTAATCATTGAGAATTAAAATTACTTTAATTTGACATTCAAATCCACTTTAATTTAATTTTAATCAAAATCAATGTTTAATCAATTTTAATTAATTAAAAATTATTAAAAATCCCAAAAAATCTTTAAATGCTTTCTAATCTCTCCTTAGATCATTTTTTATCTTTAGAGTTGATTTCAAGAAGTTTGAGACTCATTTGGGATCAAATCACGAAAATGACCCTTAATTGAAACAATTTAATCATTTCAATAAATACCCAAACTTCCAAAATTCATAACTAATTGAAGAAAATTTAAAATAAATCATACTCAATGGCTAATGTCTCTAATTAAAATCTAGTATTTTCCAAAAATTTAAAACCCCCAAAATCTGGTCAAAGTCAAAAAGTCAACATTTTGGTCAACTCTAGGTCACAACCGGGTCAAAACTTCTAAAAATCATAACTTTTGATACAAAACTCCAAATTGAATGTTCCACCTTTCTAACTACTCATAATAAGGTCTAGTATTTTTTAAAAATGTGAAACCCTTATGATTAATCCTAATTTTAAAAATCAAATGTTGATCCCTTAGTTAACATATCCGGATAACCCTCTAAAATCTATTGACTCCCCCAAATTTCAAAATTTTCTAACTTGATTATTAAAATTCTCAACCAATCTTTTAAAATAAGTAACCAACTCCCCTTAATAATAATCCACTTCTTTAATTCCAACTAGCCTAAAATAACTTAATGAACCCCGATTGCTATTGGGAAACCCAGGCCTACGAGGCTATTAGCTTAGCTCCAAGGAACGTGAAATAAACTTCACGGCCTCGGTGTGAAATAAAGATAGTAATCAATTAAATCTTAAAATATATTTAACTAAAATTCTTAATATATTAATATTTAAACTTTAATCTAAATTTCCCTTTTTAGCCTTAATAAACCCAGACTTTTAGAAAACTGTAACTAATCACCCACCTCAGGATCTACCCCTGCCACACGACCTTCTACACACACTTTAGATGATGTGCTAGGACAACCAACTCTAGATCTAGGTTAGGCCGGTGTTTACTTTACTGCTGTGTGCCAGATTTTTCATAGTTTTTACTACATGTTGTGAATGAAATTGTCTTGCTGTGTCTGCTTACTTTTCTGCACTCTGTGGATGGATTGATGTGTTTGGCAACTAGATTACCCTTAGGTTAGGTATGATCTGGATGTTCACAAAGTTTTCTACAGGTGGCCACGCTCATGCAGGGCAACAAAAAGGGGGCTAAGCTAATAATAAATATTAATTACTATAAATGCTTGAATAGGTGCTTCAGCTGTTAAAGCTCCCAAATAAAAGGAGCATGGCCAGTGTGTTTACTTTTTTTTCTGCATATATATAACTGCTTGAGAATAATTGCTTTTTATTTATTAACTGCTTATAATAACCTTGCAGTAGAGTCTAGATTTTTTATTTGATATAAATGTAATTTGTGTAATTGTTAAGTGTTGTGAAAGTTAGATTTTAAGTTGTGATACACAGGTCCAAAGCTTGGACTCCGAAGAGAAAAGGATACCTCTTAGGGGAGTAGACCTTTTTCTATTTGGAGATCCAAATTTGGACCATACTTCTTTCCTGCCCAAAGAGGAAAGAGTGGCCTTCCCCTCAAAGGAAGTGCCCTCTCATCCATTTGGGTAGTCTACTGTGAAGAATCCAAGGAGCTTGAAGAAAAGGAGCCCAAAGAAGAACAAGATTGAAGACTTGAAGATTGAGAATATCCCACTCAAAACTACTTGCATCATTATTAGGTTTAGAATCCGGGTTGTTGTCAATTGTGCCCGGTCACTTTACTTTTTGCAAAATTATGGTTTGTAATAAGCAAGGCAACTTTGTCTATGGATATTTATTAATTAATTTATTTATATTTGATGTGTTGAAATGATTGCCTCTAGGATTGCCTGTTTTTCTTAGTTTTTTGGCGATTATGTGCAGCTTTTTTTTCGGCTGGATACGTGAGACTCGTGAGGGTGTGAAAATTTTTATATTCATAACTTTAAAGTTAAAAATTTTAGTGAGTCTAAATAACATAGAAAGATAATGAATCTAGGAAATTAGCTGGGGATCGACCCCGGGGTCGCATGCATATTTTTGCATTACTCTCTTCTTGCTTTAGACCCTTCCCCGTCTGCGGGTAGAGTCCAGATAGTCTGACCTATGAGGACGAGGTGCCAGACCCGGGGAAGTCCAGTCTTCTAAATAAACTATTTTCTAAGCCTATTTTTAAAAATTTCAAGCATACTTGATTTGAAGTTGTCAACCAGCACGCATTGCATTAGAAACACACTTAAAGAGTCAAAAATTTAACTGCATCAGTCTTTAGCATTTTTGCACCCAGCATAAGTCAAAGGGGCCAATTAGGGAATTTTTAGATGTCGGCCCAAACTCTCCAAAACCTTTAAATAAAATGTCTCTACCACTCTTTTATAAATGACCAAACTCATGTATTTTAAATCGATTAGGTGGTTAGCTGGCTCCCCAATTCAGGCCAGGGTAAGTCCAGGTTTTGCACTGCATTGTTAGGTTATAACGATTGTGGTCTAGTGTCCAAATTAGATTTAGGATCCGGGAAAAATCTTTGATTATAAGACCCCAAATTTCGAGAATATAATCCCAAATTTCTAATAAAATGCTTAACTCAAATTAAATCTTCTTTCAATCCTAAAATATAAAGTCAAACACTTAGATTAAGTTGGGACACTATCCGGATGGTTCTGGAATCTCAAAGTGTCCCCTACCTCTCTTCCTCTAACTCTGTTAATAATTGCTCAATCTTGATCTATTCCCTTTTGAGTTTCCAAAATTCATATCTCTTTTTAATATAACTCCTAGAAAATCTGACAAAATTTTGCCACTATTTTAATCGAGAGTTTTCGTAGAGGGCTTTATCTCCCTACGATGTAATTAAATACGAGGGCTTGCACTCGTAGGAGATTTAGAACCACACCCACCTAATTTTAAAATTGATTTTTCAAAGCTCAATTGGATTTCTTTGGGAAAACTTAAAATACTAGTGATTATTATTATCACAATCAAAGAATTATCATCGAATGGTATTTTCTACCTTCGGGGAGATGCACCTTTCTTTGATAAGGCTTTGAATGTGAAATCAACGATCACACTTCTTGAATATTGTAGCTAGATATTTAGTAGAACCTCATTTTGACCCTTCGAGGCCATATGAAGTTCTCTTTAGTATCCAATCACGATATTCAAGATGGATTTCATAATTCTAAATCTGAATACCGTTATGAAATTTTATTTTCACCTCTCGAGGTGATATGCTTTTTCTAACGAGAAAATTTGATTTTAGAATTCTATTTGAAGTCCTAAAGAAAACCAATATTTTCAAAACATGTTTTCAAAATTCCACCAACAGCCATGTAAAATCTGATTACAAACTTATGAAATCTGATGTTATTGATCAAGCTGTTGGTGAAAAGATTTCTAAACATATCAAGGAGGTGGATAAGACTCAAGATATGGTGACTGAATCTACCTATGGACCATGGATAATGGTTAATAGGAGGAGGAATAATAGAAGACCTATTATGATGAAGGATATATTGAATTTTCCTAAAAAATTAGTGGAAAAAGTCTTCAGATACTCATGGTGAGGTTGTTGCAATAAAACAATTGGTTCAAAATATGGATGCAATTATGGAGTTGAATTCTAATGATGGAGATAATATCCTGGAAGAAGGAGAAATATGTGTGGAATAGGAAATTCTTGCTCAAGGAGTACAACCATAAAGTAATGAGGATGTTGCTGTGAAAAGCCCTAATAAAGCAGTGGATGCAGATCTAAAGGTTGGTTTACATTCTTCTACTGAAAAATCTCTTATCCCAGTTAATAAAAATAAGTTTGAAGTGATGAATATAGAGGAGTTGGTAGGGGAGGGAGTTGAATTGATTAACTCCTCGATTTTTGGTGGCAGTAAAGATGATGTAAAGGTGGTTGTTGGTGAGGGATTTTCTGATATAGAGGAAGAGAAAAAATTCTGTAAGATGAAGGTGGAAGTGTGGAGAAAGAGAAGGGCATTGGCTCTAATGGGGATACAATCAAGTGTAAGCTTTCTAAGGAGCTTAGGTCCTTAAGGCCTACTAAAAATATTCCACATGGTAGAATTCTTGAAGGAGTTAACAAGAGAAGAGATAGGCTCTTCCCCCAAGGTTCTTTAAATGGAATCCATTGCCTTCTGGAATTGTAGAGGGGCCAAGAAGAGAGAGGCCTCCCTCTATATGAAAGAATTTATTAAAGATTTTAAAGTTTTTTTTGTGGGTTTGGTTGAGACTAAAATCAATTCTTTTGATAGAGTCTCTTTTGTTAGATTGATGGCCCTATGTGGGATTTGTTCCTTCTTCCTTCAGAAGATCTTTCCGGTGGTATTATGATTATTTAGAGATCGGATGTAGCATCTTTTTCTATTGTTAAAACATTAGATCAATGTGTTATTGGGGATATTAATGTCTTTAATAAAGGAGTATGGAGGATCATCACTGTCTATGGTAGTAAAGAGACTCATAAGAGAAGATTACTTTGGTAGTGTGTCTAGAAACATTCTTAGAGGAAAATTCCTTCTATTATTAGTGGAGACTTCAACTGTACTTTGGCTCAGGAAGATAAGAAGGGAGGGAGAAATTTTGTTTTCTCTCAAGGTCCCATGGAGATGTTAAAGTTTATGAATGATAACGAATTTCATGAAGTTGGGTTTGTTGGTCCAAGGTTTACTTAGTGTAACAACAAAGTTGGAGGTGGGAGGATTCTTGAAAGATTGGATTGATGTATTCTCAGTTCATTGACCATTAACAAGATTCAAATAGCTATTGTGAGGCACTTAGCCCTAGTGGCTTCAGACCATAGTCTAGTCTTGAAGCTATTTGATTCGGTCTCAAAAGGTAGAAGGTGTTTAAAGTTTGAAGATGCTTGGTTAACTTTTAAAACTTTAGCTCACATTATTTCCAATGTATGGAAGAAAAATTACATGGGAAATGATATGGAAATCCTAAATAAAAAGTGCAAAAGAACCTTGAAGGACTTATTCTATTGGAGTAAATTCAAGTTGAAGGATTTCTCAGAAGAGAAAGATAAATTGAAGGCTGAAATTTCTCAGATTCAAGAAGAAGAAGCTAGTGAGGGATGGCTTGATGAAGAAAAATTATGGTTACTTAGAGGTAAAGTCAAAGAGCTGAATGTTATCCTTAATTGCTTGAATACATGGTGGAGGCAAAGATCTAAAGTGAAGTGGATTGAAGATGGTGATTCCAACACAGAGTTTTTTCATACTTTGCAAATGCAAGAAGGAACGCCAACTGGATTTCTCAAATTAGGAATTCAGATGGATTATTAATTGAAGAACCGAAAGAGGTGGAAGAGGTGTTCTTTAAATATTTCCAGAATAAGTGGAAAAGTTGGGTGTGCTGTTTGGAAGAATGGCCTAAATCGTGGAAGGTTTTAGGCCCGGTTGATAAAATATGTCTGGATAGGGAGCTTTCTATGCTCGAGATAGAGGAGGTTGTTATGAAGTTGGGAAATAATAAAGCTCCAGGTTGTGAGGGGATTACTTACTCCTTTAAATCTTTTTGGTGTATCATCAAAGAGGATGTTATTAGAGCAGTTAAACTATTTTTTTCCTGAAGGGAGGTTGTGCAAAGATTAGAAGGATACTATGATTGTTTTGATTCCTAAATCTTCTAACCCGGTTTCTCCTGCTGCTTTTCGTCCAATCAGTTTGTGTAATTCCATTTACAAAATTATTTCTAAAGTTTTATTGAATAGAATGGTGGAGATCATCACTAAAATTATATCTGAAGAGCAAGTGACTTTTGTGAAGGGAAGATTGATTTCAGATCACATTCTTTTGGCTCAAGAGGTGTTTGACAAGTTAAGGCGTTCTAAAGCAAGCAATGGGTTTTTAGCAATTAAAGTTGATATTGAACAAGCATATGATAGTATGAGTTGGGCAACTCTTCAGAAAATGATGCTAGATTTGGGATTCCCATTCAAGTTTGTCAATTTGGTGATACAATGTGTATCAAATCCCAGATTTTCCATTATGATTAATGGATCTAATTCCAATTGGATTGAAGGAAGGAGTGGTTTCAGACAAGGGTGTCCACTCTCTCCATTCCTTTTTATTCTATGCTCACAACTTCTATCAAATTGCTTCTCTAATAGAGGACCGGAGGTGGGTATTAAAATTTATTTTAAATCCCAAAAGATTTCTCATCTCCTTTTCGTAGATGATATCTTACTTTTTGTTGAAGCCAAAATGAGAAGTGTGAAGAAGGTAAAAGAAATTGTTGAAGGCTACTGCTCTTGGACCGGCCAGAGAATTAATTTTCAGAAATCCTCTATAATGTGCGGTAATTCTATTGTAAGAAGGAGGAGAAAACACTTCTCAAATTTTTTGGGAGTAAAGATCGTGGCAAAATTTGATTACTTGGTTATCAGGATGGCTCTAAGGAGATTAAAGAAGCGGGATTTTCAATTGCTACTGGATAAATCTATTAAAAAACTCAATGCTTGGGGAAATAGATACATCTCTCTTGCGGGTAGATTAGTTTTGGTAAAAAATGTTTACCTTTCTCTTCCCATTTTTCTCTTGGCACATTCTTCTGTTCCTTTGAGAACTTTGAAAGATTTTGAAAAATTGTGCAAAGATTTCATTTGGAATAGAAGTGATGGAAGCCGTGGGATACATTATGTAGCTTGGGATTCACTTTGTAAACCAAAACAGTTTGGTGGTTGGGGAGTTCCTTCAGAAATTTCTAGAAGAGATGCTTTGAGGGAAAAGTTTGCTTGGAGGCTTATTGATAAACCAAACTCTTTGTTGAACAGGAATTTGCTTAGCAAGTTTGGAGATAAATGGTGGAAGAATGTGAACTCTAGAAATAGCTCTTATTCTTGGAAGATTATTTCTAGTGGATAGAAAGCTCTTAATAATTTTGTAAGATGGAAGGTTGGGGATGGTTCCATGATCAATGTTTTGAAAGATAATTGGATTTTATATATTAGTTTAAGCAAATGGCCTACATTTGTTGGGAATTTAGTTGATGACAATACAACCCTTGACTTTTTTATTCTTGATAGAAGATGGGATTTTAATAAATTGAGCTTGAACTTTGGTGGGGAATTACTGAAGATTATTGCTGATGTGTAGATATTGTAGAATTATCAAGAAGATATGATGGAGCTGAAACTTCAATTGACAGGAAAATTCTTAGCAGCTTTACTACTGGAAGATGGTTTCAAAGATATGCAGGAAGATATTCTTATTTCATGGATTTTCAAATTGAAACTTAATGATCGGGTGAAAATTTTCATTTGGAGGCTTTACGAAGAAGCTATACCAACTGAATAATTTTTATATAGAAGGAGAATGTTGGATAATAACTTATGTCCATTGGGCTGTGGTGAAATTGAAGATGTCAATCATGTTTCTACTAGTTAATGTAAGCTGCTGAAGGTTATTGAAATTCTGAGAAGCTGGGGATTTCATATTCCTGTTTATAGAAATTGGGAGGACTGCTTGACTGGTCTTATGAGATTGAAGAATTTTAATTTGTTGTTGGTAAGGATCTACCTCACTCTTATATGGTTTTTCTAGAACAGTAGAAATAAGAGGAAGCATGGGAAACCCGAAGACAGCAACGTGATGATCGCTGCATCTACTCTGGGTTTTCTTTGCTCTGCTAAATTTAGTTTTCCCATTTCAGATCACTGGGTTGCTAATCAGTCTGTTGGACTGTGTATAGATAAATGGTAACCTCCTCCACCCTAGTGGGTTAAAATAAACTTTAATGCTTCCTTAAAAGGTAATTATGTAGCAGGTATTGGTGGTTGTTGACCTCTGCTATGAAATTAAGAAAAATATAACAAAATGCTTACTTTCCCGTAAATCCTGCTGAATACGCCGACTGCTACAGTACCCGATTCTGCAAACGGTGCTGAGGTAGTCTGGATATCCTGCGAGATCGTCCCGTTTCTGTCGCTGCACTTGGTCTATAAAAGGGTGATGAGAGCAAGGCTTTGAGATGGCTCCTCCATTTCTATTCGCTACTTTCTCCTCTCCACCTGACCCAGCTCTCTATGCTGACGCCAAAACCAAGCCCCAAGCTCGCCTCTTCCCATCAAGCTTCCTCCCGATCCCCTCCGTCCAGCGAGAGGGAGAGAGAGAGAGAGAGAGAGAGAGAGAGAGAGAGAGAGAGAGAGAGAGAGAGAGAGAGAGAGAGAGAGAGAGAGAGAGAGAGAGAGAGACCTACCTTAGCCGCAAATCCTTCCTCCGATCCTTGCCCGACCCTCTATTTTCCTGTTTTGGTTTCCCACACAAGCCAAGAGAGAGAGAGAGAGAGAGAGAGAGAGAGAGAGAGAGAGAGAGAGAGAGAGAAGGCTTGCAACGGGCCGGAAATATTAATAAAATGATAATTAATTTATAGTTATTATAGTTAATTACTATCATTAGTAATTAACTATAATTTACCTAAATTAATTGTAATTATTTATTTTAATTTAAATTAATTATTGTTAGTTATAATTAAAAATGATTAATTATTATAATTATAATTAATTATTTTTAAATTATAATTAATTATCATTTGTTATGATTAATTATAATTAATTAATTAATTTTTTTAAAAAAAGTGATTCTTTTCTCGTGTCTTGCAACGGGCCGGCAAAACCCCTACACACTCACGTAGCGTTGTAGGGAGGAAAACCGGTATGGCGCTTACAGCGATTTAAGAATCCCTCTTCAATGCTAGCAACGAGCCGGCAAACCCCCTACGTGCTCAAGTAGCACTGTAGGGAGGGAAACCAGTGCGATGCTTGCGGTGAAGAGGATAAAAAAATGTGTTTTCTTTATTTTTATAAGTACCCCCAAATGCTCACGTAGTGCAGAGGGGGGCAATCTATGCTTATTTCTAACATGTGCTTTCTTCTTATAATAATAAAAAATATCCTTAAACGTTCACGTAGCGGGCGTGGAAAAAAAATACATTATGCAACCGTGGTGTCATTTTGACACCTACCTGAAGTGCTCACATAGCATCGAGGGAAAGGTTGCCTCTTGGTTTTTTCCCTAAACGGGGGAGATGCTGAGAGGCTGCTGAAATTTCCATCGAAACCGAGGACTTGGACAAATTTTGGATAGCTTGAACTTGCAATCTTTTGGATAGCAGGGAACACATTTTGACACTCGGAGGACTAATGAAGGCTTGAACCTAAGTGAAATAAAATTGAAATGAGCTTGAATTTAAATCCATTTGGCTCAAACGAATCATGATTTGCATGATTTGAACAAAATTTGAACTTAACAAATGACAACAGATTGAGCAGAGGGCTAGTGGATTTGTACTCAAATGAACTATAATTGAACTCAAACACAAATTTGTGGACTTAGAACTTGAACTACCATAAAGCTTGAATTAAAATCTCATTTGATTCAAGAGAGCCATAACTTGAACCATTTGAGCTCAAACTCAAATGAATAAAGGATTTATATTGAAGCTCCATCATACTTGGACTTAAATGAATGAGGGGAGCAAACTCATCACACAAGATTTGGGTCATCCTTCTATGACAATGAAAGACTTACAAAAATCAGAATGGCTCAATTATATGCAATGATCAAATGAGCAATGTAAACAAATTCTTGCATACCACTTGCTTGAAAGCACACAATGACATGTAATGGATGAAGATAATTCTTTCATTCACTAGCAATGATAAAGGCAAATACAAAATTTGACTACGAATAGTGGCATGAGATCTCCATTGTACCAATGAATAATATTCATCTCAATCTTATTTGCAAAGTAGGGATAATTTCAATGAAGGGGATATTCATGAATAACATAAGAAAAGATATGCAATGAATGCAGCAATTTTGCAATTTACATCAGAGTAAGATAATTATGGCATTTACGACAGTCATGCAGGAAGATGTAGTAACCCCTACTGCATCCACTTGTAAGCATTAACAGTAGTTTGTAGCAAGCACACTGGTCTACTTGTACATACCAATTATAGATGAGATGCAAAAATCAATAATCTCATTACAACTAGCATCAAGTGTTTTCCGACTACAAGTAGTGACAGACAACATGTAATGACTTGCAAATCAAAACACACAATGTGGCTCAACCAACAACTGATATCAAGTTACAAATAAGCGTATTGACTTGCATAATAGGCAATAATGAGGGACATGTTGTATGAATGAGGAGCCCTCTATAAACCTAAACATGCAACATGTCATTTTTAGATTGAGGCTGAAGGTCATAACAAATGCTAGAAGACTATAATAATGGTGAGCTCCTACGAGCTTCCGTAGGGGACCTATTACACACACAATCTACAAGTGAATACAAAAGGACTGTAACAGATATCGGCATGTATAAGCATAAGGCGGGATATTAGTTAGGGCACTACAATCTACCTGCAGAAAGCAATGAATAGTGCACAACAGTCTACCTGTATAAAGCAGCAAACAAACTTAATCCAAAAGTTGCTAAAAATGCCACCGAATCCGCAACATTCACACAAGCAGACAGAAGGAGTTTACAAATATTTTCATAATACCCCTGCACATACACCATAGTTTGTAACACATAGGTACACAAAAGGGGTAAATATAATCAAACACCCGTATGGGCCCCGGTGAGCGTGTTATTAGTATACATGTGACGTCCAAGGATGCTACGTGGGTCAATAAGTGAATTCAAGTTCGAACCCGATCCTTTCATGTGGGTCAATAGATGTTGATAGGGTTTGAATAATCAAATAAGTATATGATGATGGCGACCGGTATATTTATTTTAATACATTCATATTAGGCCTTCAAGGCTTATAACGATATGAATTCACTAATAAAGACATAAAGCCTACGAAACTCGATCCCTTATCGTCAATTTGATAGGGTCGACAGGGTTTAATCAACAAAGAGACATAACCCCTAACACCCCGATGATGGCCATGTTGAATGAAAATCTCAACCGGAGGGGTTCATAAATACTTTCAAATGCCTTCCAAATTCCACTCAAATATCCACAAAAATTCAAAAACTCCACAAAGTCCAAAACCCAACAAATTCCAAACTCCAAGATATTTAAAATTGAAATCAAATCATCAACCACTCAAAGTAAAACTCATCCACCCTCCACAATAGTTTGCCGAGGTGGACAAATTAAAATTTACTTCAACTCACACAGAAAGTAAAGCCTAGTCGAAAATATCACTATGATCCATTTTCAAATAGTCTCCTGCTAGTAAGGATGTGGTACGTGTCCTTTAACCGGCGGTTTGCCGCCAAATGGCACCGCAGGATAAATGGTTATGACCCGGGGCCCTCTGAACCGAGTTGTTTTGCCGCCAAATGGAACCACAAAATACCAGTTATGGCCTGCACCAATACGTTCCTTAAAGGCATCAAATCCTTGAGATATGAATCAATAGGATATGATCGATAGGGCACAAAGCCCTCTGTTAGCTAAGGTGGATTCAAATTTATCCCCATAGATAAACATCCAACCCAGGTCTATAAGGTACCCTTGGACGAAGTAACCCATGGCTGCCGACAATGATCCTTCTGTCAAGTTGGGTCGACTACATCCTCTGACTAAATAGACAAGGGACCACGATAGCCTGGGATGATGGAACCATGGGATCTTGATCGGGTCCATCATCCATTCCCCCACCATCCACTTTAAGTGAAAGATGGTGAAATTTCTATTTTAAATATCTTATTTTCCAAACATCTAAACTCTTCCCAAATTCCCAACTTCCAACCAATTTCCAAATCCAACATTTTTAAATACCAATGTCTACTGCTGCTACTATATGCCAGATACTACGTATCTATGGATACAACATATCTGATCAAAGACTAGCCTTAATCGAAAGTTCTCTCTCATGATTAGGAGGGGTAATTAACTATAGGGGATTGCGCCTAAACTAAAACTCAGATCATAAAGTCCTCTCAAAATGAGGGTGAAATCTCTGGGTAGTGCCTTATCTACAAACTCATCTGCCTTCCAAAATTTACCCCGGAACTTATTCCGTTTAAACTCTCTCGCCAAAGCAAAAAATCAACAGTGCGGGCGAAGGCCGGGGTTGAATTTTCGAAGCCCACAGTGGTAATGTGAGAGATTAAAAAGGAAGATTTATTTTAGCTTTGGAAAAGGAAAAGTGCTTTGGGACATTTCTCAACTTGAGCTCTTGGCTTTTTCAGCTCTCAAAGAAGTCTTACATGGTAGACTTCTTGATTTTAAAGGCATTATTGTGGAAGGTGATAATAAGAATGTTCTCCTTTTTCTTCAAAAACTATATAGTTTACTGAAGAAGAAGGTTTGGAGCTTGGAAGAAGAAGATTTATCTTTCTTTAGTGAGTTCAATAATGTTTTCTTTCATTGGGTCAATCGTAAATGTAATAAGTTAGCTGATTACTATGCTAACTTAGCTTGTTCTTATGATTTTTTTTTTGACTTTTTTGTTGAGAGCAATCTTCCTTCTTCTTTTATTGAAATATGAAAGAAGAATGTGAAATTTTAGTTTTCTCATATTAGATTGTATCTAGGTTTCTTTTATTTTTATGCAATTTTGCATCCTTAAAAAAAAACTAATATTTCGTCAAAAATTATCTTTATTGGGCATGAATCTCGAGGCAAAAATCAAGTTGGAAACTTCAAATTTTAAATTAGAGACCATCTAAACTCTAATTTCTACAAATTTATAGTCAAACTAAAGGTCTTAAAAATGCAAATGCAATGACACCAAATTCGACCCAATCCGAGCTTTAATGAGTCCAAATCAAAGATCTGAATCACATTCGAATGGTTCAAACCATAATTTGGATTACCAAAGGGTTTCCAAACAAGACATGCTTATAGTCCAATAAAGCAGCTGGATAAGATGAATCCAATGACCCTAAGATTGGTAAATTTTGATATCATTAAGGCATTCAAATGTCTAGTAAATGATCCATGATTAAGGGATTCAACATGAGTCATCCATTTAAACCACTCCCAATTTAGCCTTGATTTTCCTCCTATTTAGTAGCAATGCCACTATCACAAATCTATAAATAGATCTCTCATTTCTCATAAAAAGGGACCCCCAAAAGGATGGGAAGAAGTAGGCCCAATTAAGAGGAAAAGAAAGAAAAGGAAGAGAAAGAAGAGACTCCTTGACCACCGCCAGACTTTCACCTGGTAGCCGTCCGACGTTAGAGTTCTACCTGACTACCAACTGATGCTTAAATTAAGCAAGAAAGCAATAATAGAAGGAAGAGAAGGAAGAGAAGGAAGAGACTCCTCCTTGACAACAATCGGACTTTCACCTGATAGCCGACTAACACCAGAGTTTTGCCCGTTCACCGACCATCATTGGATTTCTACCCGACATAGACTTCTACCTATTTTCAAACTTATGCATGTTGTTGGACTTCTACCCAAAGCTAGACTTTTGCCCGTTACTGGATTTCTACCCGGCGCCAAACTTCCACCCGTCGCTAGATTTCTACTCAATGCCAGACTTATATATGTCGCCAGACCTCTGCCCATCATCGAACATCTTCCCAACTACCAAGTGATGCCGGACTTCTACACGGCTACAAACTGACCTTTGATTTCTACCAAATTACCAATTAATGCCAATTTCTTGCCCGACCACCACTAATGGCAGACTTTTGTAAGGCAGCCACCAACTAATGCTAGACTTTTGGAAGGAGGTCACAAATTAATGTTGGACCTCTATCACCTTTTGACCTCCATCGCCCGTCATCTATGGTCCTAACCTATGTGGCTAGGCAACATTCCTTATGATCTTTGTTGCCCACCTACTTTGGTCCTTCTAACCTCTGTCACTAGATAATAATCTTTCTGACCTCTATCGCCCATCGATTATGATCCTTAAAACCTCCATCGCCAGAAAATTTTTTTTATGATCTCTGTTGCTCACTGACTACGGCCCTTCCAATAAAAAAAATACATCAACAAGTGATTCTTCTTGTTTCCGCATGTAACACACTCTGTATAATGTATATTTGTTACATTAAGCCAGGCCTTCCCCCCAATGAAGGGCCTTATTTGTAATCAACTGTAAATAATAATTGATTCATTCAAAATGGGTTAGGCTGTTGGTGAAATTTTGGAAAAATTGGTTTTGAAAACTATTAGTTTTTTTTGGGAATTTTAAGATTAAGGTTGAGTTCTAATTCTAAGGTCGAATCAATTCGTTAGAAAGAGTATATCACTCCGAAGGATGAAAATAAACTTTCATAACGGTGTTCAGATTTAGAATTATGTAAACTCATCTTGAATGTTATGATCGGGTTCTAAGGAGAACTTTATATGGCCCCGAGGGGACAAAGTATAGTTCAACTAGGTACCCAATTACAATATTCAAGAAACATGATCGTCGCATTCACATCCAAAGCCTTATCGAAGAAGGGTGTATCTCCCTAAGGGGAAATGAGACCATTCTACGATAATCCTTCTAATGCAACTATGACGATCATTACTTAACTTTTCCCAAAGAAATCTAATAAAATTTTGGAAATTAAATTTTTTTTTTTAAATCAGGTGTATGTGGTTCCAAATCTCCTACGAGCGCAAGCCCTCGTAGTTAATTACATCGTAGGGAGACAAACATCTCCTACGAAAACTCCCGATTAAAATGGTGGCAGAATTTTGTTAGAGTTTCTAGGAGTGATATCAAAGTAAGAATAGAGTTATTAAAAAATCAAAAAGGAGTGGATCAAAATTGAGCAGTTATTAACGGAGTTAAAGGAGGAGAGGTAGGGGACACCTTGAGATTCCAGAACCATCCGGAAGTGTCCCAACTTAATCTAAGTGTTGGGCTTTATGTTTTGGATTGAAATGATATTTAATTAGAGTTGAGCATTTTATTAGAAATTTGAGATTAGATTCTCGAAGTTTTGGGTCTTATAATCAAAGATCTGCCCCGGATCCTAAATTTATTTTGGACACTAGACCACAGTCGTCCGATCCTAACTAATGCAGTGCAAGGTCTGGACTTACTCCGGCCTGGATTGGGGAGCCAGCTAACCACCTAATCGATTTAAAAGAGATGAGTCCGGTCTTTTATGAAAGAGTGGTAGGGACGTTATATTTAAAGTTTTTGAGAGTTGGGGTCGACATCTAGAGATTCTCCTAATTGGCCCCTTTTGACTTATGTTGGGTGCAAAATGCTAAGGACTATGAAATTAAAATTTTGACTCTTTTAATTTGTATCTAATGCAATGCATGCTGGTCGACAACTTCCAAATCAAGTATACTTGAAATTTTAAAAACAGGCTTATAAAATAATTTTTTTTAGAAGACTGGACTTCCCTAGGTCCGGCACCTCGTCCTCATAGGTCAGACTATCCGGACTCTACCCGCAGGCGGGGAAGGGTCTAAAGCAAGGAAAGAGTAATGCAGAAATATGCATGCGACCCCGGGGTCGATCCCCGGCTAATTCCCTAGATTCGTTATCTTTCTATGTTATTTAGACTCACTAAAATTTTAGACTTTTAAGGTTATGAGTATAAAACTTTCACACCCTCACGAGTCTCACGTATCCAGGCGAAAACAAAAAGCGGCATGCAATCGCCCAAAAACTAGTAAAAACAAGTAATCCTAAAGGCAATCAAATCATCACATCAAATATAAATTAATTAATAAATGTCCATAGGCAGAATTGCCTTGCTTATTACAAACCAGAATATTACAGAAAGTAAAGTGGCCGGGCACCACTGACAACAACCCGGATTCTAAACCTAGTAATGACGCAAGTTATTTTGAGTGGGATACTCTCAATTTTCAAATCTTCAATCTCATTCTTCTTTGGACTCCTTTTCTTCAATCTTTTTGGAATCTTTGTAGTGGATTACCCAAATGGACAAGAGGGCACTTTCCTCTAAGGGGAAGGCCACTCTTTCCTCTTTGGGTAAGGAAGAGGTATGATCCAAATTTGGATTTCCAAATGGAAAAGGAGTGTTCCCTAAAGGGGTATCCTTTCCTCTTTGGAATCCAAGCTTTGGATCTATGTATCCCAACTCAAAATCAACTTTCACAACACTTGACACTTACACAAATTATATTAATATCAAAATAAAAATTTAGACTCACCTGCAGGGTTATCCTAAGCAATTAATATATAAAAAGCAGTTATTCCCAAATAGTTGTATATGAGCAGAAAAGAAAGTAAACATACTGGCCACGCTCTTTTTATGATTTGGGGGCTTTAGTAGCTGAAGCACCTGTGCAAAGAATTTATAATATTTATGCATTTTTTTTTATTTGCCCCCTTTTTATATTGCCCTGCATGAGCGTGGCCACCTGCACAAAACTGTGTCAACATCCAGATCGTTCCTAACCTAAGGGTAATCTAGTCGCCAAACACATCAATCCATCCACAGAGTACAAAAAAAGTAAGCAGACACAGCAAAGCAATTTAATCCACAACATGCAGTGAAAACTACGAAAAATCCGGCACACAATAGTAAAGTAAACACCGGTCTAACCTAGATCTAGAGTTGGTTGTCCTAGCACATCATCTAAAGTGTGCGAGAAAGGTCGTGTGGCTGGGATAGATCCTAAAGTAGGTGATTAGTTAAAGTTGTCTAAAAGTTTGGATTTGTTAAGGCTTAGAAGGGGATTTAAATTAAAATTTAAGTAGTAATGAATTAAGAATTTTAATTAAACATTTTTTAGAAGTTAATTGATTGCTACCTTTGTTTCACACCGAGGCCGTGAAGTTTATTTCACCTTCCTTGGGGCTAAGCTATTGTAGGCCTGGGTTACCTAGTAGCAATCGGGGTTGATTAAGTTATTTAAATTGGTTGGAATTAAAGGAGCATATTAATATAAAAAGGAGTTGTCTATTGATTTTTAAAATTTTAGTAATTTAAGTTTGCCATTAATTGATTCGTGGCGTTGTGCCACCAGGCTCGAGGAATCAGCCTCCTTAGGACATTTAGCCCCGCAGCCCGGAGTAGTCCAGCCGATAAACCAAATTAATGTAATTGAATTAGAGATTTTAAAATGTTAAATAATTAAAGATTAATCTATTTTAAGATTTAACACCCCTTAGAATCCATTCGTGACGTTGTGCCACCAGGCTCGAGGAACTAGCCTCCTTAGGACACTTAGCCCCGCAGCCCAGAGTAGTCCAGCCAATAAACTTCATCTTTAGGGTGGTTGTTGTGTTTTAAAGGATTTGTTAAGTGTTTTAAACATTAAGCTAATATTTTCTGAGGTTTTAGAGTGATTTGAGCTTTTTTAAGAATTTTTGAATATTTTAATCATTTAATTAAAGGGTCAAAAGTTGAATTTTTTATTAAGCTCAAATTCTAGAATGTTTGTATTTTATTAAAATACTAGACCTCACTACAATCAGTTAGACAGTAAGTACATTAAAATCGGATTTTTCTACATTTTATTACAAAGTTTTGAAGTTTTGAACTAGTTTTGAACTATGGTTTGACCAATTTGTTGACTTTTTGAAATATTATAGTTTTCTGAAATCCAATATTTTTAGTAAATATTAGACCTTATTAGGGGTTGAATTCAAGTGAGTTTGGGTGATTTGGATTTTTCTATAATTAGTTATGAATTATGGAAGATTTGACTATTTAATGGATTTTTGAAATTTCTAAATTAGAAGGCCTCTTTTGTGATTTTCCTCCAAATAAGTCCCAAACTCCTTGAAATCAACTCCAAAGGTCAGAAATGACCTAAGGAGAGATTCCCAAGTGTTTGGGAAATTTTTGGAATTTTTAATTATTATTATTAATTATCTTAATTAAATATTGATTTTCACTTAAAATTAGATTAAGGTTTAAATAGCTGTCAAATAATTTTGATTTTAATTTTCATTGGTTAAGGGTCCAATTATGGTCAGTTAGAGGGGTTAAACATAATTTTTGGATTTAAATTGAGTTTATTACATTTTTTTAGAAGTTAGAGGCTCAATTAAGGGTTTAAGACTTAGAAAATTAGTTAAAGGTCTTAATGATTTCAAAAAAAATAGTAAAAAAATTTGTCTAAGGCTGAGAATGTCACTAAGTTTAAGTGGTTCAAACTTCAAGTCAAGAGGATATCAATTCTAAGCATAATAAATTTTCTAAGTTTCCTAATCAAAGTCCCTAATTATTGTCCTTAATTGTGTCACTAATTTTGAATAGGTTCAAATCAAAGTTCCTCTAACCCTTTGAATAAGCATGACATACATACACAATAGCAAGCAAACAAGTCCTTAGATCTAGGAGAGCCTAGGCTAGGTGGTGTGTGTACCTTAAATATGCAAGGATTAGACAAAATAGACATAGTTAAATCAAGGTTAGTGAATGAACCAAGAAGTGGTCACTCACTAATCATCCCCATTAATTCCATTCACATAGGCTTGATCTAGGTTTAGAACTTCAATAAATCTCTAAAGAGTTTAAGGGCTTACAATATATATATATATATTTTCAAAGTATTATATTGTTTTTTTTTTTTAAATAAATATATATATAAACATACTTATATACATATATAACATGAATTTAAAATAATTAACAAAATATTTTTGAAGACTTGAGGGATTCTCTGATTTTTTTGAAGTTATTGAAAATAAGATTTTTTTTTTTAAATATTCATTACTTAATTAAATATTAATAAACTATTAAAATACTCAAATAATTCAAAATAAAAAAGGTTTTACTTAAATAATTCTGAAAATTCTCTGGAAGTTCAGAAAAGTTTTAAAAAATTACTTTTCTAAAAAAAAGGACATTTGAAATTATTTTACTTAAATAATAATTAAAATAATCATATAATCAATATTTGAAATTTTTCAAAATACAAAGCATGTCTTAAAGTGATTTTATTTTTAAATTAAAGGCCCTGAAAAACTGAAGAATTTGATATATTATATGATTTTTCTTGACTTATATTTAATTTTAAATAATTTTTGGAAGTTTTCTGTATTTAAAATGATTTTTTAAGTTATTTTAAATTAAAAACGGCGCTGGCGGCCACGCAGCAGCCACTGGTTCGCGGGTTCAAAACGTGCGGCGGTTGGGGACACGCGGTGCGACGGAGTTCGCTGGATCGAAACCACGGCGGCGCCAATGATTGGCGACGGCGGTCAGCCACGCGTCAGTCGCAAACCGCCTCACGCGGTTTCACTTAACCACGTCAGCGGTTGGCGTGGATCGTTGGATTAAAACTGCAGGTTTAATTCAACGGACGGGATTTAATCCCACGGTTCGATCTCGTTAAGAAAGATCGGACGGTGAGAATTTAATCCCGTGATCTCAAACGAACGATCAGGATGTCGCCGGACCAAAAGCCGAACGCCAAACGGATACACGGTCGGATGTTGGTTCCGAAAGGCTCAATCTGGACCGTTGATCTAGTGATCAATGGTCCAGAAAGTGTACAGCTGAACGAGACTACGAAAATGCCCTAGAAAGCGTTTTTTGACTCGTTCTCGCAAACGGCTGGATCAATGTTTCTAAAATTTCAAATCTAGATAAAGGGGATGAACAGAAATTGTGGGGAGGTAATTTTAGAACTTAAAACACGGTGAAACTAAAGCTATTTAATCTAGTGTACCTAGATCTAGGGTTTCGGTTTTCACCTTGATTTTTGGACGGATTGAACCGTTAAAAGAATGGTTGAGCTTGTAGATTGTCCAAGTGAAGATCCCTAGTTGACTCCGAGCATCGAAATCGCCTGGATCGATCGGAACAACTCCTTGAATGGATTGTGCTAGATCTCACCGGAAGATCGCCGGAGATAGGTTTGATCGCCGGGATCTGAGTGGGGATGTGCTTGAGGATGTCTGGGGAGCTCAGTGGAACAGGGGGCTGGGTTTGAGAGAGCTTGAGTGGAGAGGGATTGATAGGGTTCGAATATGAGGCATTAGGGCCTTTCCCCCCTATTCAAACGCCCCCAAGCCGAATGGATGGCTGGGATTGACTCACCACATCCTTAGATGATGCCAGGTGTCCCTGGAACAGCCAGAAGGCTGACCCAAAGGCTGGACATGCCCCACTCCTATTGGACGGCTTTGGGATGAGTGGGAGGGGACATTGCCTAAATTGCCTAAGACAAAAACCCTTGGAGCAGCTTAAGCAGGGATTAATCAGGGAAATAAAGCAAAAAGGAGCTTTTAGGCATGTGATATAGGGAGGAAAAGGGGTTTAATAGGGCTTTGACCATGAAAAATAGGTTTTAAGGGAGGGATTGACCATTTTGACCAGTCAACTGGTCAATGGGTGCTGATGTGGCATAGGAGGGGTCAAGGCTACAGGTTGGAGAGGCTCCAAGCCTAAACTCACACTCTTTGAGGTCAAAATGGGAGGTTTGACCAATTCAAAGAGGGATTTAAGGCTTTTGTTGACTTGGTTTGACCAGTCAACCAGGTCAAAATTGGTGATGTGGCACTTGAGGAGGAAGAGGGATATTTGGAATGGTTCAATCAAGGGTCAAAGGTCAAAGTCAAGGCTAGAAAAGATGGGAGCAAATGCCACCACAAGTTTGACCAAGGATTGAGGGTTGACTCAGTCAAACCAAGTTGGGTTGAGCTCAAAATGGGTTTAGAAATATTCAAGGCTTTGAATAGAATGATTTCAAGGGTTTGAAGATATTGACGTGGTTAAACAGGTTGAAATGGTTCATTTGAAACCATAAGGGTCCATTGGGTCAAACAATGTTGACTGGGTCAACTGGGTTGACCCAATGTGTGAGTCTGGGCTGGACAGGTTTGAAAAGGCATTTGAAGACCATTGAGGGTGGTCCCTAGGTCTGGGGAGGTCAAATTGATCAAAATCCCTATTTGAGCCCCTGAGGGCCTGTTTGGTCAACCTGGGTTGACTTGGTCAACCAGGTTGACCCAAGGTCTGGGTTTGGGCTCAACAGGTTTGAAATGATATTTTAAGACCAATGGAAGTGGTTGGATTGCCTAGGGAAGTCATTTGGGTCAAAACACCTATTTGGACCCTTAAAGGGCCTCTTAGGTCAAACCTGTTGACTTGGTCAACCAGGTTGACCCAGGGGTTGGGAATAGGTTCAGAAGATTTGAAATGACATTTGAAACTTATTAAAGGTGGTTGCATTCAATTTGGAGCTCATTTGGTTTGAAATCCCTATTTGAGCCCCATAGGGGTATTTTGGTCAATTTTGACCTATTGGTCAACTATGGTCAAAAATGAGTCTGGAAAATGCAGTTTACTGCTCAATGGATTAAAATCAAGAGTCTGGAAGTGATTGGAGACTTTGATAAGGATTCCAAGGTCAAGATCTCAAAGGGGTTAGGTTCAGTGGCATAGGCTGTAAATATTTGAAGGTTTTACAGCCTTTGGATTTTAATTTAAATTCTGGGGTTAGAGACCTCAGAATGAGCTCAAAGTTGGAGGGTAACCTCTAGAGACATGTCCTATCACTTTGCAAGTGATAGACCCTGAATCAGAGACCATTTGGCTGGGTTTTGAAATGTTTGAAAATTCTTTGAAAAGGGTCTTTAGGGCAGGGCCTTAAGACTCAGGATTTGAGTCTGGATTTCTGGATTTGGAATGAATTTCAGATTTGAATGATTAATATTGAAATATCCAAATCATTTACAATCATGTTGTGATTGTTAATGGATGGATAAGGTCAAAGCTAGATTAAAGGTGGGATCAAAGTCTAGGTTGAAACTTGGATTCTCAAGTGGATTGAGTCAAAGTTTGGATATGTTTGAAATTTGAATTAATTTGGATTTGAATTGAATGGAGTTCAGATTGATTTGAGGTTTGAATTGATCAAGGGTAGGGATTGATTTGAGTCTGGAATTGTCCTAGAATCTAGAGAGATTCTAAGATCTAGGATTTAAGGGAATCCTAGGCTCTAGAGTAGGCTCTAAGGTCTAGCTCTAGGAAAGAATCCTAAGGTCTAGGGTAGATCCTAGGACCAAAAATTAATCTGGAGTTTGGAAGGGCTTTAGTGACCTCATACAAAAATGAGGTCAACAAATGGACCCCCAATGTGTGTGGTAGAAGGAACTTCTGCTGCACACATTGGCGTTGACCGAATAGGAGTAGGATCTTAAAGAGTTTAAAGGAAGGGCATCACCCAACCTTAAGTCCATTGGAAACTAAAGAAAAGCTTACACCTATTCTGAAGAGAGGACTGGAGAAACCAAGGTAGGGAATACCTAACCTCGGGTCTATGGAAGGGCATCACCCAACCTTAGGCCTATAGGATGCTGATAGAAGACTTACTCCAAATAGGCAGATTAACTGGAAACCAAAGTAGGGAATACCTAACTTTGGGTCTAAGGAAGGGCATCACCCAACCTTAGGTCTACAGGATGCTGATAGAAGAGTTACTCCTAGTAGACGGATTAACTGGAAACCAAAGTAGGGAATACTTAACTTTGGGTCTAAGGAAGGGCATCACCCAACCTTAGGTCTAGAGGATGCTGATAGAAGACTTACTCCTAGTAGACGGATCAACTGGAAACCAAGGTAGAGAATACCTAACCTTGGGTCTAAGGAAGGGCATCACCAAACCTTAGACCTATAGGATGCTGATAGAAAACTTACTCCAAATAGGCAGATCAAATGGAAAACAAAGTAGGGAATACCTAACTTTGGGTCTAAGGAAGGGCATCACCCAACCTTAGGTCTACAGGATGCTGATAGAAGACTTACTCCTAGTAGACGGATCAACTGGAAACCAAGGTAGGGAATACCTAACCTTGGGTCTAAGGAAGGGCATCACCCAACCTTAGGCCTATAGGATGCTGATAGAAGACTTACTCCAAATAGGCAGATCAACTGGAAAACAAAGTAGGGAATACCTAACTTTGAGTCTAAGGAAGGGCATCACCCAACCTTAGGTCTACAGGATGCTGATAGAAGACTTACTCCTAGTAGACGGATCAACTGGAAACCAAGGTAGGGAATACCTAACCTTGGGTCTAAGGAAGGGCATCACCCAACCTTAGGCCTATAGGATGCTGATAGAAGACTTACTCTAAATAGGCAGATCAACTGGCAAACTAGGATGGTGCCACGAAGGGCATACTCCATCACTAGCGAATGGGAATCAGGATGGTGCCACGGAGGGCGTATTCCACCACTAATCCCCGGGACAAATGCTAGGGTGGTGCTACGGAGGGCGTATTCCACCACTAGCGGGTCTAATCCTAAAGGAAGGAAGGACCTAACCTTAAGGAGAAGGCGAAGAGCGTTAAAAAAAAGAAAAAGACCTTAAAAAAAAGGGTATAATCAAGTTGCAAATCAAGAAAAGGAAGTTTTATTAATTGATAAAATGAGCTACATCAAGCATAGTATTTCTTAAGGAAACGCCCATTGACAGGTAGCATTGGGTGGTTCCCTTTACAATCTACTAACTGATACAAGCCTCCTTCGTAGACAGTCTCTATAACGAAGGGTCCTTCCCACGTAGGTTCAAATTTGCCTCCCAGCTTCCGATGGGATAAAATAGGCCTCCGAAGGACCAATACCAAGTCTCCCGCTTGAAAGGTCCTAGGTCGCACTAACTTATCATGGGCTTGAACCATACAGGATTTATACAACTCTAAACTTTGTTGAGCTTGGAGACGTCGCTCTTCAAGGCCTTCGAGTTCTTCCAATCGTAGTTTTGCATTTTGTTCATTGGTAATTTGATTTTGAACTGCAATTCTGAGCGAAGGGATTTGTATTTCCAAGGGTAGAACAGCCTCAGATCCATAAACTAGTGCAAACGGGGTGGATTGGGTCGGGGTTTTATAAGTGGTATGATAAGCCCACAAAGCTTCCACCAACCGCTCATCCCACTGCCGTTTGTTATCATCAAGGGTCTTTTTAACAATTTGCACCAAGGTTTTGTTGAAGGCCTCGGCTAATCCATTTGCCCGAGGGTAATAGATCGTCGAATATCTCCAATCAATATTATGGCGCCTTACAAAACTATTGATTTTTGTAGACATGAATGCGGACCCATTATCGGATATGATTCTGCGAGGTACGCCGAATCGATATACAATATGGTCACGAAAGAATTTTAAGACATGGTGTGATGTTACGTTTCGTAGGGGAATCGCTTCCGCCCACTTTGAAAAGTAATCAGTCGCTGCTAATATGAAACGATGACCTGTCACGGAGGGAGGGTCAATCAGCCCAATGATATCTGTGCCCCAACTCTCGAAGGGCCACGAGGCTATCGTAGGGTGTAACACATTAGGCGGCTGATGTAAAACCACATCATGGACCTGACATTGATGACAGTGCTTTGCAGTATTCATGCAATCGTCAATCATTGTAGGCCAGTAGTATCCAAGTCTTTTAATCTTTAATTTCATTTTTGGACCCGATTGATGCGCACCGCACAGTCCTGAATGAACTTCATTAACAATTTTTAGGGCTTCTCGCTTGTTCAAACAGCGCAGCCACATGTGATCGAAGGACCGACGGTACAACAGATCGTTAACTAGTGCATATGATAGGGCACGTTTCTTAATCTGGTTGGAGAGTGATTTATCCTGGGGAAGCTTCCCTTCTTTAAGGTAATCGATTAAGGGTCGTCTCCAATCGCCTTCTTCGTCGGTTGTCGAAGAGGCAGAAAGGATCTGAAGGGGAGTCTTACTAATGTGTTCCAAATCTATAAGGGAGAGGGTCTTACGACCCTGAATCTCTATAGGGATGGAATCCTCCTCAGGACATGCAAATTCCTTCGCAAGTTTGCTAAGGCATCCGCCGCGGAATTGCTTTCACGGGGAACTCTATACAAAGTAGCAATAGGGATTTGTTCCAACAAGTGAAGTGTGTACTGGTGATATCTTAGGAGATTCGGATTCAAGACTTTATAAGTTTCGGCGACTTGGTTAATAACCAGTTGGGAATCTCCAAAGATCTTAATCTCTTTAACTTCCATTAGAATTGCAAGTTCCAAACCGGTTATCAGAGCTTCGTATTCGGCTTCGTTGTTTGTGCAAGGCTCTGATAAGTGGTAGGAAAAATGCATCATTCCTTTTTCTGGCGTAATGAAAATGAGACCGACTCCAGCCTTTCCAGGAATTACAGATTGTTGGGTCGCAATCCTACGAGAGGATGCTGCCTCATCAAAATATAATTCCCAGATGGCCTCGCCAGATTCCCTCAAACTCATGACTTGTTCGTCGGGTAGGTCATCGTTCAGAGGAGAATCTGCCGGCAGCGGGTGTGTTGCCAGAAAGTCGGCGACAGCCTGTCCCTTCACAGCACGAAGGGAGTGAAAGTAATCTCAAATTGCAACAATATCATAGACCAACGAGCTAAACGTCCTGACAACGTAGGTCGGGTCATAAGA
This sequence comes from Dendrobium huoshanense, assembly GCA_016618105.1. Lineage (NCBI taxonomy): Eukaryota > Viridiplantae > Streptophyta > Magnoliopsida > Asparagales > Orchidaceae > Dendrobium > Dendrobium huoshanense. Next base: position 16,881,735 of record CM028350.1, read on the forward strand.
TATTGCAAAGGATTAACCCTTGAAATCAGACTGATTGAGTGGGAGAGCATGTAATGCCTCAGTTTCTGAGCCGCAAAAACCAGAGCAAGACAATGCTTCTCAATTGACGGGTATCGAATTTCAGTAGGAAGGAGTCTTCGACTGAGGTAATAGAGAGCATTCTCTTTCCCTTCGTCGTTAACTTGAGCCAACAGGGCACCTAAAAACTCATCTAGAGCTGCAGTATAGAGGATTAACGGCTTTCCCGGAATCAGAGCAGCCAAGACTGGCGGATTAGAAAGGTATTGTTTGATATCGTCAAAAGCATTTTGACACTTCTCGCCCCATACAAACTTAGTATCTTTTTTCGCAAGGACAGAAAAGGGTTGACATCTCCCGGAAAGATTAGAAATAAACCTCCTTATATATGCCAATCTACCTTGTAGAGACCTTAACTGAGTAAGGCTCTTAGGGGATGGCATATCTAAGATGGCTTCAATTTTGGCAGGATCGATCTCGATTCCACGGTGCCTCACTACGAATCCTAAGAATTTTCCCGAGGCGACGCCGAAGGCGCACTTTAAGGGGTTCATTTTCAAATCGTAGCGGCGCAACCGTTCGAAAACTACTCTTAAGTCATACAGGTGAGCCTCTTTAACCTTGCTCTTGACAACTAAATCGTCAATATAACATTCAACTTGATTATGAATTAAGTCATCAAAGATACGGGTCATGGCCCGTTGGTAGGTTGCTCCGGCATTCTGTAAGCCGAATGGCATTACCTTATAACAAAAGATTCCAATAGGGGTTCTGAACGCCGTATTTCTCTCATCTTCAGGGGCCATCTTGATTTGGTTATAACCCGACGAGCCATCCATGAATGAGAAAATAGCATGTGAGGAGGCAATGTCCACCATGAGTTCTGGTATTGGTAGAGGGAACTCATCTTTAGGACATGCCTTATTCAGATCCCTATAGTCGACACAAATCCGAATCTGACCATTTTTCTTTCGAACTAGCACGACGCTGGCCACCCATGAGGGATATTGCTCCTCTCGAATGAATCCGGCTTCTGCCAATTTCTTAACTTCAGAAACGACTTGTTGCTCAATCTCTAAGTGCATGCGTCGAGGAGCTTGTTTAACAGGAATGTCATCATGCCGAACCCCAAGTTTGTGAACTGCTACCTCAGCAGGCAAACATGGCATTTCGTCGTATGTCCAGGCAAAGCAATCCCTGAACTCGAATAACAACTGGATTAAGTCTTGGATTTCACCCTCGCTCAACAAAGTGCTTATGAAAATCGGACGGGGGTCATCATCGTTTCCCAGGTTAATTTCTCTCAACTCATCGACTGTCGACTTAATTTCCTCTTCAAATTCAGGGGGTGCATCCCGAACTTGAAGATCATCGGGATCATCAAAAGTCTCCAAACAGAGTCCATCTAGAGGACAAGGAGGATCTGTAGGGACATTTGGAGAATCGAGGTGGTAAGTTATCATTAGGCAATACTCATCATCATCGAATGAACTAACTGTTCCAAAGCCAATACCACTTGTTGGATTTTTATTTATTTTTGTTCGCCAAATATTCTCGTGGTATCTAGCTTGACCCTTAGTCCATCGGTATGGTATAGAACCTTTAGAAAAAGTGTTTTTCACACAAACAAGGAAGTAGCCGAAAGGTAATTCCATTAATTCATTAAAATCTGCCTCCTCAAGGGTTACATCACCTTCATCCCTTGCGGAGGAGGAGCCAGGAAAGAATTTCTGGACTTTCTTAACTTCACAATCCAAGTTGGGGGCCACTTTGACTTCCAACCCTACAATCCTGCCTGCCGACAGTGGGGTCAGAGAAAGGGCCTCAATCCTTCTAGTGAGCTTTTCATACATTGTTAATTCAGGCTCGTCACTTTTAACTTTTGAATATCTACCTCAGAGTCACTGTCCTGGTCTAAGGTGAGATCAAATTTTGGAGGAGCATTAATGTTCTGATAATTGAGAGAGAGGGCAGTACCTTGACTTTCTAGTTCACCATCAGAATCTGATTCCAAATCAATATACACATGTGCTGCTCTCCTATCTAAAGAAGCACGGCCTCGACCTCGTGCACTTAAAGCCACCCTCTCACCTCTTTGAGGTAATGTGCTTGGAGGCCTAAACAATGATATCAGAGTCGTCTTCACTACTCGATTGTATCATTTCTTGATTGATATTTTTATCTTTTTCTTTCTTTTGGTCGAATTTTTGTCCAACCATTTTCTCCTCAAATTTGATCTCCGATTTAGAACGGGACGAGGACCCTTTTGGTATGAAATATGCAGCATCTTCGTAGATCCCAATTTCTTGAATCGAGAATGGTTGCAAATCACCCTTAATCACATGTTCAATGCCGTCTCGTTGATACTTAACGCATTGGTGCAGGGTAGATGGGACCATTCTATATTCGTGAATCCAAGGTCTACCTAGAAGTGCGTTAAAGGACATAGTCGAATCAATTATATGAAATTTAGCTTCAGTTTTTAACCCTCCTATTTCGGAGTAAGTGATTGAACCTAAAGCTCTCTCGCCCTTCTCGTTGAACCCACGAAGCACCAACCTGTCGGTTGAAAGCTTGCTAGTATCAACTCTGAGATAAGCAAGAGTCTTTATGTTCATCACGTTGACCGATGCACCCGGATCAACAAGGACTCTTGATAACTTGAAGTTTCCCACATCTACAGTAATGTAGAGGGGACGATTGTGGTCAGCAGTTCCCAAGAGTAAATCTTCGTCTGAAAAGGTAACCCCGGGACCTCTTTGAAGTAGAGAGCCTCACCTTCTGATGTTGCAGCCAACTGTGTTAAGCAAATCTCGGGATCGAGAAGTGCTTTAATTAGAGACTCCCTCATTTCTTTGGAGAGAAGGAGGGCGTCATAAATACTTAATTTTGCTGGCAACTTCCTAAGGTGGGCTAGAACATTATAATCACCTTAGGAACGACAGACTCGAAACCCGGAGGAATTAAAAGGAATTCTGGTTGCTGAGGGAATCTGGATTTAGATTTTCGAATGAGGATTGCTTGCCTTTGTCCTGAGGGGGCAACCTAGGAGGTAAGACTTTACCGCCACGGAGTTGCACCTGCTCGACGTCTTCGGGCGGGCAAACTAGAGGGTGTGTCTACACTCACCATAGGTGTTGGATCATCGTTTCCCTGAAAGAGAGTCAGAATCTGAAAGTTCTATCAAGATAGGATTTCCTTGGAAATGATCTGAGGGAAATCACTTTCTGATAAAGCTTCACATTCGACCTCTTCTTGAATAGTCGATTCGGAGGGTCAGTTTGATTAACCAATTATTTATTTCATTAGGAGTTTGATTCGGAACAGGAGAGTCATCAATTTGCATTTGAGATTCATGGTTAATCATCAAGACAGAGTAGAAAGGATGTTTTTTATTCATCTTTTGACCCTTCGCCTTTGATGGGCAAAGTAAAGTCAGATAACAAAAGAGGGGAAAGGGTTTTAACACCGGCCATCCGCCATTCTAATACATCTCTCATCTACACACTTCCTCTCTACAAATCAAATTTCTCTTCTTTTACATTTTTCTCAGTAGTTCCTAAGACTACTGGAGAGGAAGTGGCTCAACATCCTTCTGCGAAGCGTCCAGGTCAACTTCCACACCGGGGCCCTGGGCTATCGTAGTCAGCTGTGAGAAAGACGAAAAGACTTGTTAATCGACTTTTTAAGTAAGTGCCCGGACAAAGCAATGTCCCAACCATCTTCAACAACAAGAAGAGTTAGAGGATTACCTGAAATGGTTTTAATTT